>CABEEJ010001031.1:112784-129891 GCA_901482245.1 Timema douglasi | reverse complement strand
CACACACACACACACACACACACACACACACATTATACACTTAGAAAACCGTTCTCAACCATCTTACAACGTGAACAGGAAGTTATCCAGTCAGATGGGTCAACTTTCTCACTAGTTAAGCTCTGTACTTATATCGACCCTCACTCGTTTACCATGTGATAAGACAACAACTCCCCCCATCCTCCTTCTTCTTCTTCGCGCCCTTCTCTCTCTTTCCGATAGTGCTTGCCCGGCCCTTGTCACGTGGATAACATCATCTTTATTTTTATGTGTTTGTGTGTGTGTGAGTGAACTACTCTCGGCTTCAACCTCTTCTCCAATGTTATTAATTTTAAGGAGGTGCTAAACCTCAACCTTGTCCAAACAAACAGCCTGAGCTTAGCGCCGAAGACGTTAACAACGATTCCTGTTCCGTCAACAAAGAGGAAGAGGAACTTTGCCCTCCGTTCACCGGTTGTCTCCACGGAACAACCAAGGTGAGCTACCTCACTCGTTAGCTTCCAGCCGACAGGTAGAATATCTATGCAAATTTTCTACCACCGGGTCTTACTACCCTTTCGGGTTATACGCACTTACGCTAATATGTAATGGTAGGGTGATTGTGAGATGAAATGGAGGACCTAAAGCTTAACGTGGAATCCGAACCACGGTGGAGGCCTGGCATTCCACACATTCACAAGTTGTGATTAATACACGTCTTGTCAGAGGTGAAGGAAGGGTTTGGTGATCAGATAAATCTGTGCCGGGACCGAGGATTGAACCCCAGCCGCCAGCATAGAAGTCTGACACCTTACCCCTAGACCACCAGGTCAACCTCGGGTTATACGATTTTATACTAATTACGCTCAATATTTTGGAGAATAGGAAGGCTATATTTATAGGAAACGTTCCCGCATTTGCAGGTAGGGCAATTA
Source organism: Timema douglasi (assembly GCA_901482245.1). Taxonomy (NCBI): domain Eukaryota; kingdom Metazoa; phylum Arthropoda; class Insecta; order Phasmatodea; family Timematidae; genus Timema; species Timema douglasi. Next base: position 128,977 of record CABEEJ010001031.1, on the reverse strand, counting down.
GAAAGCCATTTTGAAAAGAAAAGCCTCAGAACACCTTCCCGAGGTTCTAACCTCGATCTCCACGTCATGGGCAATCTAATCTACTGCGAGAGTATTGCGTTAGATCATCGGGCCACCGAAGTGGGATTGAGGAGATTCTTTTTTTAAAATTATGGGTGCTGCTATCTGTGAGAGTACTGAGACGCGTTGTAGACTTTTAGAAATATCTGGTTATTTATTAAGTATTTAGACATTAAAAAAATATAATTTCCAATAAAATCTAGAAGATAGGTAGTTATCAGCAGGTTTCTGACCAGTTAATAGGTTTAAATTTTGAGCTAATATGTTTATATTTGACGACGATTTACTAGAAAATTGGTACTTTTGAGATTAAAGGAAAAGATTATAAGCCTAGATCTAGCCTTCCTCTATCAATTCAAGACATGGTTTGATAGGGTAACAAAAGAAAATTTTAAGATAATGTGGGGTTGTTTTATAGGGTTTTATGTGAGCTATCACCTATTTTTTACAAACACTTTAAACTTAAAATTTGAGGTTTTACTACTCAGAGACTTTGCCTTCATTATGAAGAAAACAATTAAAAAATATATCAAACCACTTAATAAATAATCCGGGATATCTAAACGTCTGCAACCCTTCTCTGTGCTCTCACATACAGAACATTAAAGACTGCACTTACCAATTTTGATTTTAATTATAACTTTAACATTGTATTCATATGTTTTAGGAAAATGGCTGTGATTTCTGAAACTTACAATTCCTAGTTCTAGAACCAATATTGTTGGAAAACTTACCGTTTTAGATCCCCTACACTCCCACCTTAAATAAGGATGGAAGGGAGCATGATTTTGGACCTATTTTTGCAGTTTTTATTGAAAATATATATTTTGACAAAATAATTAATATAGGGTTTAATTTAATTTACATATTAATGTCAACAGTTCTGAATTCATTTAATATGCATAGTGGAATTTGATCAAATACATCCCAAATAAATATAAAAATTTGACAAATTCTAGGATATTTATGATAAATGGATGGTTTAGATTACTATGTGTAGAAAATTAAATTAAACATATTTACTAAAGGTTAACCTCAGGGGTCTTTTGGTTAATCGCTTGCCTTAGCACCCAATGTTAATGGGTTCAATCTCACTACCCAAATCCATAGCACAGTGTCCTTTAGAGGGAAAGTAAAGTCTTCGGTACCATGCCGATTGTGGCACGGAAAACAACTCTGGAAGGTGTTTTAAAGTAACCCACCTTTCCAGAAAATGTTTTTGTCTCCTTTCTCGTTCGCTCGTAGAAATACATGGGTGGGAGAGTTAATAGCCCGCTACACCTAAAATTAACCTATCACAGAAATTGCAACAAGTAATGGCCGAGGTAGAGAAGCTTTGTTACAGCCGCATGCTCCACATCGGGAGTTAAATAAATTATTTTCAATTTTCTTGATTAGAGTGCTGACCAACGGTCGCGAGGCGTATGACAGACCAGCAGGGAAAATAACATCAGTAAAAGACATGGGAGCACATAATAAAATAAAATAAACAATCATAACTAACTAATGATATATTCAGATAAATAGTTAATTTAAAGATAATAAACAAAAAATAAATAGTATATATGAGGAATAAAGAGTTGTAGTCAAAGAATAAGCATTTAGATAGTAATGGGATCAATAAAAAAATGGCAATAAAATTGGAATAATGTAAGATTAAATATTTAAAGTATAGCATTTATTGGGTAAATTAAATATAGGTGAGTTCATTAAATAACTCTGTGTGAGTTTGGCTTTTATTTTGGGATAAAAAAAAGTCGAATTTGACAAATCTAGAATAATAACAAATCTATTGAAACATTATTTAATTTTTATTGATACTAAAAAAAAAAAATATTATTATAAAAATTTTCAAAGTACTGGCCTTAGATCGTGTTCTCATCCATCCCACCTTAATCCATTTAATAAATCGTTTACATATATTCTTTGTATTCGGAACTTAAACGTTCAAAATATTTTAAAAAAACTTAAAAATTAAAAGAGCCTTCATCAGTGCGCACGCAGATTAAAACTCGGGCTCATCTAGTTTGATTTGTCAAAAACGGGGAGCTTGGGATTAGAGTTCCAACTCGGTTTACTGATAATGTTTTTTACCCAATTGATTTACCACTCTCTCTACATGAAAATTTGGACACATTGTCTTTAAATTATACCCTACTCATACCTACTTTACTGGCCTAATCCAAATAGGTATATCCCGAATGGGAAGTAGTGCTGCATAAAGCAAACCTATCATCTTGAACCAAAATGGTTAACAAATGACATCATACCTACCTACATTGATGATCACATGGTACTAGGTGTCACACTCACATTAGAATATACTGTACGGTGAGACTCAATAGGTTGAGGGTTGGGGGTTCAGAGTAAACAGCACACGTAAGAGATGAATTCGCAAAACCATTAGTAGTCAAAGAAGGGTTCAGTAGTTTTCTTCCTCATCTCTTTGATCCGTGTTGTTAGTGTTAGTTGTAGCTGTTTGAAGGAGTGAGAAGGGTGAGGTTTTGAGAACAAACACGACCCTGATATCGATACTATGCCTGGGGGGTTGTGTGACGTCACGAGTATCGTAAAGAGAAATTTGAACTTTCCAAGAGCTCGAGGTGTAATATGAGAGGCAAGATTTCTCGGTCGCGCTTTCCCCTTTGCCGTCGGGTTTCAAACGGACCAAAGCGGTTTATTTACCTCCTTTCAAAATTATATCACTTGGTAAACTCTTAATAACACAACAATGTCTTTAATGATTAGTTCCACCTCCTTTCAAAATTATATTACTTGATGTATTCTTAATAATACAACAATGTCTTTAATGATTAGTTCCACCTCCTTTCAAAATTATATTACTTGATTTATTCTTAATAATACAACAATGTCCTTAATGATTAGTTCCACCTCCTTTTAAAATAATATTACTTGATGTATTCTTAATAATACAACAATGTATTTAATGATTAGTTCCACCTCCTTTCAAAATTATATTATTTGATTTATTCTTAATAATACAACAATGTCCTTAATGATTAGTTCCACCTCCTTTTAAAATAATCTTACTTGATATATTCTTAACTATACAGCAATGTCTTTAATGATTAGTTCCACCTCCTTTTAAAATAATATTACTTGATGTATTTTCTAAATTATACAACAATGTCTTTAATGATTAGTTCCACCTCCTTTTAAAATAATATTACTAGATACATTCTTAAGAACATAACAATGTATTTAATGATTAGTTCCACCTCCTTTCAAAATTATATTACTTTATGTATTCTTAATAATACAACAATGTATTTAATGATTAGTTCCACCTCCTTTCAAAATAATATTACTTGATGTATTATTAATAACACAACAATGTCTTTAATGATTAGTTCCCCCTCCTTTCAAAATGATACTACTTGATGTATTCTTAATAATACAACAATGTATTTAATGATTAGTTCCACCTTCTTTCAAAATTATACTACGTGATATATTATTAATAACATAACAATGTCTTTAATGATTAGTTCCACCTCCTTTCAAAATTATATTACTTGATGTATTCTTAATAACACAACAATGTCTTTAATGATTAGTTCCCCCTCCTTTCAAAATGATACTACTTGATGTATTCTTAATAACACAACAATGTATTTAATGATTAGTTCCAACTCCTTTTAAAATGAATTTACTTGATAATATATTCTTAATTACACAACAATGTATTTAATGATTAGTTCCCCCTCCTTTCAAAATTATACTAGGTTATATATTATTAATAACACAACAATGTCCATCCCAATTAGCTCCACCTCCCTCAAACTAATTTTACAAACAAATATATTTATTTTTACTTTTGTTTGAAAGAATGGGAAATCAAAGTTTAATTTGCTAATGTAAAACAATATGTATATCTTCTGCCGATGCGTTCTTATATAAACATCGATGAAAACTGGGACCAGTGCGAGTATCGAACATTTTTGACTGATGATGCTAGTACTCGGCACGATTGTTGGTAGCCAACACATTATTGACTTATACTTAATTCAATACTGATTTAAGTAATGGAACATCTCTTGTGTGCACCAGAGGAGGGGGTATCAATTTTAAAAATAGATTCTTGCAGGGGCGTACCTGTGAAAGGACACACCCAAATTACGCACGCTAGAATACAAAACGATACCTGGATCTAATTTATTTCCAGAAATAAGGGCACGCAAATGACCGAAACAATTTCGTTACAGATATTTAGATATCAACACTCGGTTAATAAGACACGAGAGGTAAGCGAAAACAATTTCTACACTTCCGTGTTATCATAGAATATAATCAAGACTGCCTTCTCGAGATTTTATTGTGTGTATGTATGTGTGTGTGTGTGTACTATTTCTTACTACTCATTCATGTTATCCGCATATTGAGAGTTCTGGGATAGGAAGGAATAGGGAGGGTAAAATTTAGAGGAATTTGAACCACATTAGGTTGAAATGAGAGTGGTAAACCATTAAGGGAAAAAACATCCTTAATACCACCAGCCCTCTCCGTCAAAGACAAGCCAGTCTTTTGCGATACTGAAATTTTAGGCTGCACGACCACTGAAGCGAGCTCCTTGGAAAAGTTTTTTTATAAAATCTGAATGTTTATGCCCTGCTGAAGTTTCAATTGATGTAAAATAGTTTAAAAAAAATGAAACCATTTTCAGAAAATGCCTTAGCATGGCAAATTATAAATCGATTATATTAAAAAAGTTTTCTTAAAGTTTAACTCACCCAAACTGGTAGTTACGGGGTCTAAGGTGTCAGGTTCGCAATATACTTGATTACTGGTACCAGGGTGGACGCGTCTCGAAAAATGGCCTAGTTTGATAAGTTTTACCCCTTAAGATGTTTTTACAACCACCTACCCTCCTTTGAATATTCCACCTTCCTCATCCTCATCTAATTAATGAATAACTTGATTAAGTCTATAAATCATCCCTATCGTCTTGAAACAAAACGGTGAACATAAGAACAGCATCACTGTCTGCACTGGTGGTCACGTGGTTTAAAACGTCACCCTAACAATATACTGGAATCCGCTTCGGTGGCGTTGTCTAACGCGCTAATCTCGTGTTGGACTATACTTCCAAAGACGGGGAGATTGGGGCTCGATCCCGGTCGGGTGCACTGAGGGTGGTTTTTTCTATATTGTTTTCCACTCTCCCTGCACGTAAATACGGGTGCACTTCCTCAAAATCAAGCCTTTATAAATCCTAATCCATTAGTGTAATTAGTACATAGGTGTGTAAACTGAACAGGTGGTAAAAGGAGGTGCTAAAAAAATGTACTGGATTACCAGTGACTGGGAGTTCTGGATTTGAGTCCCAATTGAATGTAATGAGTGTTTTTTCCTCTTAAATAGTTTATGGTCCAATGCCATAAATAAGTCGGTAGCGTGTCTCCCTATTGAGCTAAGGGTCCCGGGTTTAATTCCCAGCTAAGAAAGACGTATTAGTGGTGAAGTCTAGGCTCACCTTTTCACATTGATGAACCAATGGCCGGGGGACTGGGTGCTGTGTATCCCCTAGATTTAAGTTAACTTATAAGTCGTGTGCTGACATAACCAGTTAGTTCATAAAGTGCACATTACATACCTCAAATAAAATTGTTTACGACTTATTATTATTATTACGTTATATTTGAATCATAATTTACCTAATTAGATTATAAACCCGGATGGGTAGTAGGACCCGTCGTACAAAAAGAAAAGAATTGTATATAAAAAAAGATGATCCTCTTTAGAGGCTATCGTGATTGAACCCCGCCCCTCCTAGGTGAGAGCCAGGCAATGTAACCTCCCCCTGCCGGTAATAGTACTAAAGAGCAGTGGAGAGAGAGGGGTGTGGGGGATGGAGAAGCAAGATGAAGTAGAGAGTAGAGTAGTGTAAAGGGGGAGGGGGGCAGAGATGATCCGTGAAGTTCACGCAGGCAACGAACAAGGAAAGACCGGCTAGCAGCTAGTTCCGGTTCCGGGCCGCGGGAAGTGAAGCGAGCTTAGATTACACGGGACGGCCAAACTCGCCTCCCACTTGTAAGGCTACCTTTTTTTTAAAAAATTTTTTTTAGTAAGAATGGAAAATACGAGAACATTTTCAGCTTGGAATGAGTGTCGGTTTACATCACTGAGCAGAAACCACATTGGATTAAACTTTATTTAGAAGGGGATGGGGAATCGTATTTGTATTGTATAATTTCCACGCAGACGTTCAACTCTAACGCCATATTTAATTCTACGATGCGTTATTTTAAAATATGGTTCACGTCAAAATAAAGTCGAAAGATTCTAACAGATATCGTTTTCCTTAACCATGCTATAGTTTGATTTATATTAATATAAATTAATGTGTGAAAATGTGATATTAATTAGTTCATTTTCAACAACTTAAGCATATTAGCAGAGTTAAGAAACAAGGATTGGTGAAAAAGGCCTCTAGTATTATCCTTCCTCTAACAAAAACAGTAATTTTTTATAAGGCTCACAAAATAAAATGTTAAGATTCCTTGAGAACTAGCAGCAAGTTTTCCTCTTCACTTCGAGAAAAGAAGTTTCGTAGTTTACATTCCTATCTTTCTTATTGACACGTCAAGGGTAGATGTAGGTGAAGGATGAAAAGGGACGATAAGCTTAGGCAGACTAGGAAATGTAGTTCCAGAATAAAGATACAGACCATTGTATTTTAAGCCATGTTTTCTAACAGCGATTTATACCATGACAGTGCTACCGATGTCATAAAAATGTGGCTGAGGTTTCTATAAAAATAATTCGAACTTTAGATTTACACAAAAATCACAAAACGTCTGCACTGTTGATGGGGGTTTAACCACAGTCCAATTTCCATAGCTAGAAAAGTTACCAGTTCTAATTTTACGTGCTTTTTTTAAATTTAGCATCGTGCCTTACTACCCGTTCGGGCTATACACTTAAGTACTAATTACACTAGTGGGTTATGAATGAGAAAGGTTGAATATAAAGGAGGTGAACCAAAATTTGCGTTGAAGGAGAGGGGAAAACCATTCAGGGAAAACCACCCACAGTTCATCAGAGCGAGATTTAAACCTCGATCTCCCCGTTCTCGGTAGTCTATCTCAATATTTTCACATATTCATAATTCAATTCATGTGATTTTTAGATTTCACTACTGAAATATATTATCAATACTTATAAAATAAGGTGACCTGGCGGTCTAGGGGTAAGGTGTCAGACTTCTATGCTGGCGGCAGGGGTTCAATCCTTGGTCGCGGCAAAAAATTATCTGATTACCAAACCCTTCCTTCCCCTCTGACACGACATCTTGTGAATGTGGGGAATGCCAGGCCTCCACCGTGGTTCGGATTCCACGTTAAACTGTAGGTCCTTCATTTCATCTCACAATCACCCTACCATTACACATTAGAGTAAGTGCGTATAACCCGAACGGGTAGTAAGACGCGGTGCTAATAATAATAATAATAATAATAATAATAATAATAACTTATAAAATAACACTAATAATATAGTATAATGTTATCAATTTTGAACATAAAAATAGTTTGTATTTTTAACTACCCTTCCAATAAAAATTATTATTAATATTATTATTAGCACCGCGTCTTACTACCCATTCGGGTTATTACGCACTTACGCTAATGTGTAATGGTAGGGTGATTGTGAGATGAAATGAAGGACCTACAGTTTAACGTGAAATCCGAACCACGGTGAAGGCCTGGCATTCCCCACATTCACAAGTTTTGATTAATACACGTCTTGAAAAAATTAGGAAAACCTATGATTTGGAAAAACAGGAAAATAGACTTTGGCGATTTCTCTCCTGGGTATGGTGACAAGTATTATTATTTACTTTGGCCAACCAATATAATAATATTTATATCATATTCATGATGATAAGTAAAATAGAGATATTTAGGTTGAAAACTTATTTAATTAAAATTAGTTAAGATCTAGAATATTCGCCTGGGATCAAGGAATGTAAGGCTCAGTATATACAAAACAATAATTTTAACGGATGTCCTCTATGAGTGTGAAACGTGGTCTCTTATTTTACATGACAAAAACAAATTTAGGATGTTCGAAAACAAGGTGCTTCGGAATATATTTGCTCAAAAAAGGGATGAGGATACTGGGAAGTGGAGGTTACATAATGATGAGTTACATACCTTATACCCATCACAAGAAATGTTAGGATAATAAAGTCTCGTAGACTGCGGCGGGCAGGACATGCAGCGTGAATGGGATAGTCTAAAACCATGTATTGAGTATCGTATTATTAAATTGAAAAATAACACCTGGCTACGGAAAATGAACCCAAAACCCTTGGCTTGGCGTACTAATTATATACCACTGAGCTATACAGGGTCATTCTTCACTCATATTTTAAGGCAGAATATTTGATGGACGTGTGGAAATCATCGGCTAGCAATGAGTCACGATATTTATTCTCATGTCCAGGTGTCATTTTTTTCAATTTACGAATATTAGCGTGAATAAATAAACCTGAAAATGTTCTGGAATTAGATCACGCTTCTTTCCATTTTACGTCAATAATGATTACAATGATGACTGACCTCTTGGTCTAAGGGTTAGCGTGCCTGGCTACTAAGCTTAAGCTCCCGGGTTCGATTCCCGGTGGCACAATAGGTATTTTTCCCTGAGGGGAATTGTTCCTATTGTTACCGTGATTAGGCCTAAGTTAGACCTAAAACATTTACTGTAACCACATAATCACCATAATTATTATCTAATTGAAACGAAGTAGTGTATCTTTCTCACCATTTCTTACTACCCATCCATATCATAAGCATATTTTTTTTCTATCACGGCGTCTTAATGTAACACCTATTCAGACTGTGCATATATATGATACTTTAAAGTAATAGCAATGAGGAAGGAAGAATTTTAGATGTAGTACACCAATATTTGCGTGGCAGTAGAGTGAGAAACCATTTAGAAAAGACCACCTTCAAAATACCTGAAAGGAATTCGATCCCTGATCTCCCCATAATCAGCCGTTCAATCTAAGATGAGAGTGATGCCTTAGACCGTTCAGCCACCAAAGTGGACTATTAGCATATTAATTACGTTAGACAAGTGGTTTTGAGGAAGATACAATTCAGAGGGAATGTATCCGCATTCTTGAGGGAATGTATCCGCATTCTTGAAGAGAGAGTGTGTGGACAATTTAGGAAAAAACTACCGTTAGCACATCCAGTGGGGATAATATAAGCCCCAACCTATCACCAATAGTCACGTGATATAATACGTCAGGGCTTTCAATGTTGACTACTGGATTACCGATGACAGGGAATTGAGGTTAGAATATCAATATTGTGGGCTGGGGTTGATTTTTAAAATATGATTGATCCCTCCAGTCTTAAACAATATCTTCCTCATTCTTTACCATTCTTAGATTTTATGATAAACCCATTAAATAATAATAAATTTGTTCTTTAAAAACTTAATCGAAATAATCTAAAATATAATTATATATTCTTATCTTTAATAGTAAACCTTACTCCAAAATCAAAATTCAAACTATTGATGTGAAACGGAAGAAAACACAAGCTAGGTGTAGCTTTTTTTTAAAAAGATTTTTATGACAAAATACTCTTTTTTAGTCAAAATTAATAAAACACTTATTCATGTTACATTTAATTTAATTTTATGCACACATTAATCTTTACAATTCTTGAATATTTGCCTTGATCATAAAGGCATTTGTCCAGATGATAATAATTATTATTATTACTACTAGGTGTTCTGTCTTACGACAGGTCCATTCATTTTGTCAGTGAACTTAGACTACCAAAGTACCCTGTCCTCTGCCTCTTCCTTCAAGTCATCCAATATTTGAATCCTTCCTAAGGTCCTCTTTCCCTCAATCTTTCCTTTTATGACGTCGTGAAGAAGACAATTCCTCTATGTGCCCGATACAGTTTGCTTCATACCGAAGAATCACATCCAAAATTGTTTTCTTCTCACCCACTATTCTTTGGATGTATTCATTTAATGAGCATGAATGAGGAGAAAAAGTTCTGGTCATATTGCCCAGTGCCGTTGACAGATAGACAAAAATGGTTGAGATTACTACGTGCAAATACTAAGCTAATATAGAGGAGTATTTAATTTGACTTATTTTAATAATAACTAAATGGTACGACCCAATCGTACAAGATTTCTAATATAATTAATCATAGTTTTAAACTCATGAAAATATACTTTTTTTTATCACCAAATTTTCCTATCAGTTCGGGTTTTACGTTTATGTACTAATTAGAACTACGCTAATAGTTTTAGAGATTACGAAGGTTAAATTTATAGGAAGTGTACCTCCATTTACGTTGAGGAATAGTGAAAAACTATTTTGTAAAAATAACCATCAGTACACCCGACTGAGATTCGAACTTCGATCTCCCCGTTATCAACATTATAGTCTATTGTGAGAGTAGAAGCTTAGACCATGTGACCACCGAAGCGGAAAATATATTTTTAATATAAAGTTAAGTTAATTCTCACAATATTCATGTAAAAGAAAAAATCAACTAAAATATAGACATATTGAGATTATAATTCAAGTTGACAAAAATAAATTTTTGGTTACTATCAGAATAGTAGCTTTAATAGAAACAACTGTTTAAACTTCTAACGTGACTAGATGACATCGTATTTGGTTGTCTTGTTTAGTTGTAGATTCATTATTCTTTAATACAGACTTCAGTTTACATCTCTATATGAAGTTAATAAGGAAAGTATTTTGATTGTTAGTTATAATAATGTTAACATAATCCAAAACAATTACTCTGATACTAAAGACATTCGGTATTTTGTGAGCTAAATATGTGATATATTTTTCAAAAGCAGAGTAAACAATAAAATCCGGTTTATAGCCAGTAAAAAAAAATCACATCATTGAGTTCAAATCAAACTAAACACACGTGTTTCATTCTCTCCTGTTCAAGTGTTTGAAAAATTACACATTTGTAGAATAAACTTAAACGAATTTTTACCCAAAAAACAAGTATATGGTGTACATGGTTATGTCAAACATTCCAAAAAAATGCCCATTTGTCATACAACAACACAATAGTTTGACATTTTCAAATTATTTTGAATTTTAAATATTTCCCATCAGTAAATTACCTTTACAAATTTTTGTCAAAAAACTAATGATACACTGCTATTGATCATCTCAAACAAATTTTTAGATGTGCATTTTAATACAATTTGTTAGAGCCATATTCCAAAAGTTTGAAATTAAAAAATATTACTTATCAGTAAACTACCCTTAATTTGAGAGCTAGACGATTTTTTTTTGTGGTACAGCCTTTTAAATCTAAATATTTGGTTTGAACAAAATCTATCCGACCGTTTCAGACCTTTGAACAGGGACATACTTACATATAGACGGATAGAATAGTAAAATTAAATTTTTGAGTTTTGGTTTACATAAAACGTAAAGAGTCGTCATATTCTCGAGATTGATTTTTTTCTCTTGAGATTGGAAAAAAAATCACCTTAACTTCCATTCAATTCCATTCCACTTTAACAAGTCTATTAAATTATTGATTCGTTTCTTTATTTTAGTTGGTATTTTGATTAGATTATTTTTATTTTCCCCAAACACTTTATTCGTTGACATTTACTTGTTTAATGAAAACAAAGATACGTTTTTCTGTACTTGTGTACATATCTTAATATATTTAATGCTAAAATATAAAATAATATTAAATCTAATATGTACAGTAGATAATCTTTGTTATTTGGAAGGATATTAGAAAGTGTTAGTCAATGTTTCTCATCCACAGGAAGATGTGTTTTTCTGAGTAATTTTCAATCTCAATAAAATCATCATAGTAAAATTCTCAGCTGTATATGAAAATAAATTATTCAGCGAAAATTGTTCTATTTACGCTGAAGTATTTTAAATGTTTTTTTTTTAAACAAATGTTAAGGGATATTAGTCAACCTTTAGTTAACTTATAATAAACTTAACATTGGGTGCTGACTCACTATGTGAACACTTAAGATACCTAAATCACCATTTAATTACAATCTTAATTTAAAAAACAAAATAATAATTTACTTTACCTACATGCCTACGTTTTGTATATAATGATAAAACATGTTTAGAAACGTTTCAACTTAAAAAAAGAAAAAAAAAAGGATTATATTTGAGAACATTTACTAAGACACTGTAAAATTTCTTTTTGAATTCAAGTGTTTTAATAAGATTACGTGGCTCTCTCATGAGAAAATTACATTAAATAACTTAGATGAGTTTTGTTTCTTTGTCAAGGCCTCGCAAAGTAATGAAAACATGTTAATTAGTATTCACAAAGTGCGGGATGATGAAAAATAAAGGCTTGGAAAAAATTCGTGTTAGCTTTAAACAAACAGAAAAAAAAGCAAACTCTTGAAAGATGACGTGAGGCATGCGTTGGATATCCCCTGTTTGATTCCAAGTGATAATAAAGTTGGGCATTTTATTCATTAGCATACGTGAATGGTTAGACCCAATTAAACAACAAGGGTGTACAGGGACCTTTACTTTCTCTCGACTCCTCGTAGAGAGGTCTTAAAGGCATGCGCACACCATCGCGGGATCAAAGGCGAAAGCGGGACGCGGGATCAAACGCGATAGTTTATGGCTGGGAAAGGTTTGGTGGGATTGAGAGTGATCGTATCGACGCAAAGCGATACGCGGTAGTTCAAAGATACCAGCGTATGTCCAGATCAAGCAAATAAATAATTCAAAAGTCGAATTTAGGAATTATGGGTGATCTTAGAACCTTTGGTAATTTTATAAATCAGGTGACCTGGTGGTCTAAGAGTAAGGTGTCAGCCTTCTGTGTTTGGGGTCCATGGTTCAATCCTCTGTCCCGGAACAGATTTATCTGATTACCAAACCCTTCCTTCACCTCTGACAAGACGTGTATTAATCACAACTTGTAAATGTGTGGAATGCCAAACCTCCACCGTGGTTCGGATCCCACGTTAAACTGTAGGTCCTCCATTTAATCTCACAATCACACCTACATTAGCGTAAGTGCGTAAAACCCCAACGGGTAGTTGATTTTCTCAAAATCCGCTTAAATGATTTTGATTAAATTTTATATATTTAAATATTTTTTAAACACTTAAAATTTTGATATTCTCGTTTTTCCATGCAAATAAATTTAAAGGTACTTTATATAAGAAGACATTTCCAATTTTGATAATATTTTTGCAATTATTTGAGATGCGAAATAAGTTATAGTACTATTAAATAAAATAAATGGCACAAAGATCATAAATGAAATAATATACACTGCTACTTGCTCAAATTACGGAATTAGGAACTAGGAAAACTGTTACAGAAAAATTGAGAAAGTAGACAAATCTTTGTCCACCAAAGAGTATAAGAATCTAAATTATTTTCAGACCTGAATTAAAAAGTTTATATATTTGCTTATAGATCAGATACTATCAGCTTTATAAAAATATATTTCAAATAAAAGAGTTGTATATTTAATAGTACAACTTTACGATAGTAAGTTATTTTGTATCTCAAATAATTGCGGAAAAATTCTGAAAATTGGAGAAATTCCCATATCCAAATCACCCTCAAAGTCATTTTCATCAGAAATTAGGATTTCCATCTTATTTATAACGATGAAAAGATTCTATATATAAAATATAACACAAATGGTTAGAGCTAATTTCTAGAATATCAATTATTTCTCGTCGGTGACCTGGCGGTCTAGGGGTAAGGTGTCAGACTTCTGTGCTGGTGACCGGGGTTCAATCCTCGGTCCCGGCAAAGATTTATCTGATTACCAAACCCTTCCTTCACCTCTGACAAGACATCTTGTGAATGTGAGGAATGCCAGGCCTCCACCATGGTTCGGATTCCACGTTAAACTGTAGGTCCTTCATTTCATCTCACAATAACCCTACCATTACACATTAGCGTAAGTGCGTATAACCCGAACGGGTAGTGAGACGCGGTGCTAATAATAATAATAATAATAATAATAATTTCTCTTTTTGCACTTCAGTAAACTATCCTTAAATTTAGAGTTGGATATATAATTCTAAAAATCCCTCTGTAGCACCTTAAGAACACTCAAGATACCAAATTTTAGGCCATTCTGTAGAATAGTTTAGGCTCTAGCCCGAGTTAAAAACAGACGGTATTGCGAGAACCCCTTTTTTGTTTGAGGGAATCATGAAACGGTGACATTCATCAAAATCTACAGTTCAATTTTTTTTGACAATCACAATACTTTATTTCCAAAATGGAATAGAAATCAAAAATCTTTTGTTTGGAAAATTTTCTATAAAACGAATAATTTCTGAGCTATAAGTACATTTATATAGTTTTTAAGCTCGTTGAAAACAAAATGTATAGTTATTCTCTTTGGTGTGCAGAGTTTTATTTTTCTCAAAGTTTCTTTAACAAGGAATGCTTTTATCACTATATCCGTTGATTGAGTGTTTCTGCAATAATGTGTATTATTTTTTTTCACATATCTTACGCGCTTTTATTAAATGTTTTTATTCTAAGATAAAAGAGAAAGTATTTGCAGTGCACCGTGCCATTTTTTTCGTGCGCTAATTATGCAACCCGTTCGGCCAATCTGCATATTTACAATAATGTGTCAAGGATGAGGATGGTATAATTTATTTGAAGTGTACCCACATTTGCATGGAGGAAGAATGGGAAACCATTTGCGGAATACCATTTTTCAGTACATCTGGCTGGGATTCGAATGACAATATCTCTTTTTAACAGTGAACCAAACAAGACAGGACTGAAGCCTTTGTCTTCGTAGCCACTGGTGTTGCTTAGAACAAGCTACGTGCTTCTTTTACTGGATTACCTTTTACAAGAATACAATACCAGCAACATATTAGTCCCTACAAATTTTAAGGCTTGGAGGAACATGTTTAAATTATATTTTATGTTTTTATGGTAAATTTAACCCCTCTAAAAGTGACAGGAAACATATTATTACCTTTATGAATACATTATTATAGATTTTAAATACACTCTACAACTAAAATGTTAGGAAAACACATCTCCTTCCGTGAATGTTCGGGTAGGTGACCTGGTGGTCTAGGGGTAAGGTGGCAGACTTCTATGCTGGTGGCCGGGGTTCAATCCCCGGTCCCAGCATAGATTTATCTGATTACCAAACCCTTCCTTCACCTCTGACAAGACATCTTGGGAATGTGGGGAATGCCAGGCCTCCACCGTGGTTCGGATTCCACGTTAAACTGTAGGTCCTCCATTTCATCTCACAATCACTCTACCATTACACATTAGCGTAAGTGCGTATAACCCGAACGGGTAGTAAGACGCGGTGCTAATAACAACAATATTTGGGTAAATTTACTTATATTATTTTGATCCTTCCTCCATTAGTTTAAATATGCTAACAACCAAGATGTAACATATGGATAAAAACATATATCAACATCTTATTTGATTATCAACATTTTACAACTCCTCTGACTAGACAAACATATAGACATTTCAAAATGAGGCAGTATATATGAGTAGTACGCTTGGTTAAGCAAATTAATCTCTGGTTAATTATTTTAACTAGTTCCCGATAGTTTGCCCTGACGGGAGATATTTCTCACCGAAGTGTTTTGGAGGGGGAAAGTTTCTCTTCATTCATAAAAGTTATCCTGACGGTAATTTCGCTGCACCGCAGACAGTAAAGTCTCTTAACAGTGCTGTAATTACGTGATGGTTTTACACAAAGAACAGAAGGATTACTAGCTCGTTATAAAGGATGATATTCCACTTAAAATATAATTTTGTAATTAAATAAACCGGTTGAACAGTAGAAACTTTAATTGAAGAGATACAAGACTAAAATTTAGATTTAAATATTTCCATGGGGAGTAAATAATTAGTAGTATAAAATTTAGCATTTTACTGTCCGTTCCTAACACCTTATTTCAGTTGGTAGCTACTGAACAAATTATACAAGGTTCAGTTCCCAGCTTGGTCAATTTTTTACAAATCTTTGGAGAAATTAGATCTTCCTCTTTTGAAGTGAAGAATTAAAATCAAGAGTAGAGGCCCAACTGATAGTAAGACATGGTGCTTAAAAGAACAAAAAAAA
>CABEEJ010001031.1:94723-112581 GCA_901482245.1 Timema douglasi | reverse complement strand
AAAAAAAAAAAAAAAAGAGTAGATTATTTGCGCATTGAAAATTAGAAACATGTTTATATAACTATATCTAAGAAAACCTTCTTACGGTTGATACGATTGCTCTTTAAACACTGAGATATCCAGGAATAGTCCCGTTCACAGGGCCATTCTTCACTCATATGTTAAGACAAAGTCTGTGACGGACGTGTGGAAATCGTCAGATACATATGTATGTTCAATTAAGATCAAAAGTTATCAGGTCAAGGGTTCTAATCCCGTATCTAGGTGTCATTTTTCAATTTAAAAATATATATTTAAATGCAACTATAACCGTGAGTTTAAAAATAATAGCTTTACTATTTAATCCAACCTTATTAGATTGATTTAAAAGAAAGAATAGAGTGATTTGATGTTTTCATGCTCCAAGCTGTATCCTCTCACAATAGGCTGGACTGCCTTTGACAGGGGAGTTGGGGTTCAAATCCCGGTCTGGTAGGCCGAGGGTGTGTATAATTTCCCCTCTCAATCTGTATTAAGCCTCCCTTATTACTTACGCATTAGCCTACCTCATACACACGAGTTTAACACAAACGAGCATTGTGACGTGGTGACCAATAAAAATACATAAAACCAACTTCCTTGGGGTTTATGTCGTTGGACACACGGAATATGTGTCCTTGAGTATTGTTTGTGAGTGACAATGAGGTTGAGGCTTGTATCTCAGATGAGTTTACCTAAAAGGGTTATTTACTAAATTAAGCCATTTCTTACTGTCCTTCCACACATAATGCGGCTAAATTTTCTTTCATTTCATCTTTACTCGTTCCTACCACATTAGTCTAGTTGAAATTGTATAACACATTTCGGTTGTCATATGGTCTAAGGCGTCACCGTGATCATGTCTGGGCCACTCATCATAGGGGAGGGGGAAGTGCTATAGTACCGGTCGGGTATACTGAGGGTGTTTTTAATTTACTAAATTGTTTTCCACTCTCCCTCCACGAAAATGCTGGTAAACTTCCTCTAAATTAAACCTTATTCATCCCTAACACATTGGCGTGATTATTGTTTTTGCGTCCGAAAGGTTGGCTAAACGTGGGGGAAGAAGGTAATAATACAAAATGCGTAAAGGGGCGTTAAACTATTATGTAAGTACAATTTTGGCCATTTCTGACCCTATGTAAGCAAAATAGGCAAACTCCTAACCCCTACTCCCTCTTTATGCTCAAGACTATTTCAATTTTTTGTAATATGTTCACATAAATAATGATTATTTTTTATGCAATTTATAAAGTGCTGGTATTAATAATAATAATAATAATTATTATTATTATTATTATTATTACAATTAGCACCACGTACTTACTACCCGTTTGGGCTATACGCACTTAAGCTAAATGTGTAATGGTAGGATGATTGTGAGATGGAATGGAGGACCTACAGTTTAACGTGGAATCCGAACCACGGTGGAGGATTGGCATTCCACATATTCACAAGTTGTGATTAATACACGTCTCGTCAGAGGAGAAGGAAGGGTTTGGCAATTAGATAAATTTGTACCTGGACCGAGGATTGAGCCCCGGACTCCCAGCACAGAAGTCTGACACCTTACGCCTAGACCACCAGGTCGCCCGGTAATTATTAACTTAGAGGTGTAAACTAATGAATGATGCGAAATAATTCAAAATAAACCCCGATGTATTATAATTACTAAACACCGCGTCTTACTACCCGTTTGGGTTATACGCTTTAAGTACTAATTACGCCAATGGATTGGGAAGGTTGAATTAGAGGAAGTGAACCCGCATTTGCGTGGAGGGAGAGTGGAAAACCATTTAGTAAAAAACTCAACCCCATTTCAACCGACCGAGATTCGAACCTCGATATCCCCGTTCTCGATGGTCGAGCTCAACACGACTAGCGCGTTAGCCAATTACGCCACCGAGGCGGGTAGCCACAATGTAAAATTGATTTAAATTTATTGCACTATACAGGTTAATTTAAAAAAGTTTTAAAATTATAATTTAAAAAATTTAAACTCAAACGTAAATTAAATAATAAAAAAGTATTATTAGTGAATATATGAATTATAGCTATAAAAAACTATAAACTACTTCTTATCTATCATTTTAGAAAACATTCTAAATTCAAAATTCATTATTAACCTAAGATTAATTTTATTATTATTTTTTCTAGTAATTCTTATGTTTATCTAGCCTTTCACCTTTTTATTATAATATTAATTGGGTTTTCTAAGTCTTAACCATACCTCTTATCTGATGACCAAGGTTCTTCAATCCAAGTATTGACCCTTTCAATCATTGAGTGTCCATTTTGGATGGCCGGGTCACCGCACCGTTCATGCCCGTCTCGCCTTGTCTTACGTAATCATTGTTTTAACACCACTTCACTCGTGTCTTCATAAAAAAGCAACGCTTGAACCTCCAACTACTATTAGGTGTTTGCATAGTACTGATATCCCAGACGAGTAAATAAGATGCGATGAAAAAAAATGCTATACAATGAAACTCATAAAATAGCTCGATAAATCATGAGAATGAAGTAAATTTTATTGCACTAAAATGTTCGCACGAAAAAAATAAACAAAACTTAATTTAGAGCTTACGAACAATTATAATAATTATATGATCTTATCTTTTAGAAAGTGAACGTTACAAATTCTAAATAAGTTATGTAATATTAATATCAATGTTAAAAGTGAAAATGTAATATTAGACTTCCAAGTGAATATTTGCAATAAAATAACTAATTATATTTATCTAAAACATTTCATTGTTGTAATATATATTTTTATTTAGCGATGAACCAATAGTAACATATAGATAGTACATCTTGTCCGTCCTGAAAGGTTCACGTGACTAGTTAGGCAGTTTAAGAGCCCGTCTCACCCCACGGATAGCACGTAACTTGGTTGAGTGAAATATCTCGAGCCAGACATCGCAGCATGGCACAATATTATTATTTATTATTGCGTCTTACTACCCATTCGGGTTATACGCACTTACGCTAATGTGTAATGGTAGGGTGATTGTGAGATGAAATGGAGGACTTACAGCTTAACGTGGGATCCTAACCACGATGGAAGCCTGGAATTTCACACATTCACAAGTTGTGATTAATACACGTCTTGTCAGAGGTGAAGGAAGGGTTTAGTGATCAGATAAATCTGTGCCGGGACTGATGTTTGAACCCCGGACCCTAGCACAGAAGTCTGACACCTTACTCCTAGACCACCAGGTCACCCCATGGTGCAATAACCTTGAGTCATAATTACTTACTTACTCTATGCCATTAAGAACTCAAAAGTTCATAGCCACACTTACAAAAATACGCCATCTATCCCTATTTTGAGCTAGTTCTATTCACTCCAATTATCTACATAATATGTTACCCCAGTAACATCTATGGCAAACTTTTGAGCATTTCTTGATGTTTTATTTTTACCATGAAAACTCATTCCCCCCACGTCCAATTTCCAAGCTGGAGGACCACCCTTATTGGCTGTCCGCGACTGTTTATTCAATATTAGCGTCACAAAAATAATTGATCTAGACCAGTGAAAATATTTTAAGATATTTTTAAGGTTACTATTGAAATTAACGATAAATATTTTCGAAATTAGAAATTACTTCATTTGATCCTTATTTAGCTTTTTTTTAAGCGAAGAATGCATAAATTCTGCACATAGATGCGCTATCTAGTTAATTGTATCCAACATTCCGGTTAATTTGTCGTGAAAGGGGCTCTTAAGTGACTGGAGAGGATTCTATCATGGTACATGTCACGCCCTCTCTTACCCCCACTGACGTATGGTGTTCTCCGGGCATCATACTCATCTAAGGGGGAAGCTACAAGTTGTAACCAACCACCCCCTAACATCTCACACGTCCCCCCTCCAGCATAATATATAACAAGAGCTCGATCCATTATGATCCGGACACCACTTCTACTCTCGTGTTAACATGTGGCACATACATGTCACACCGCCGGTACCTTACATACACCACCCTTTAGTTCCCCCCCACCCCCCTCCACCCTCACCACCCTAATAGTGGAGCTGCCTTGTTCTATAACACCTTCGACCAGTTATGAAGATGTAGTGTGACATATTGGTGTTATCTCGCTTCGTGGTTTGTTGACACAAGTTTCGACTTTGGTGAATATGTAATTTCATATACAACATTGTTTAGAAATCTTCGACCGAAAGTGCTGATGTGCTGTGACATAATGGTGTCATGGCACTGCAATTTTTTTCTGACATACTTATCATGTTTAAAAGAATAGTACGTCCAACGCAAGGTTTAGATTCCCGCACACCGGGGGTCACACCATCTAAGACATCATGCTTGATTTAAAAGCTTGATTTATGATATATATGATATAGGTTTAGGTTCGTATCTCGACTGGGTGTACTTGAAATGGTTCTATACTTAAATATCACTGCCATCACCTCAAAATAGTAAATTATTCGTTTTCTTATAGATCGTTGATAATATTTTTAGGTGGTGTTATATATTAACACAGTGTTTTGAAAACTTTATAAGTTAATTGTAACTTTCTTAGGTGGCCGCATGGTTTAAGACGTCACTCTCGTGTTAGATTGACCTGCTGAAGACAGGGAGATTGGGGTTAGAATTCCAGTCGGGTTCACTGAGTTTTTTTCCAAAATGGTTTTCCACTACCTCTACTCGCAAATTCAGGTATACTTCCTCTAAATTCAACTTTCTGCATCCCTAATTAACTGGCGTAATTAGTACATATACGTATAATTTGAACCTCTAGTAAGACTCGATGCTAACAATGTAAGTTCAAGGTGCAATTAACACGCCTAATTATTTTTTTGCGGCACACTGTTTGGTTTTGGTTTGGCACCGTGGAAGTAAAAAAATGTATTACGCACTCATTCCCGCTGTTTTACGATAAATACACATTAGGAAAGTATGAACTAATTTTTTCCTGAAGTAGCTTCAAATATTCCAAGTTTTAATGAGTCCCACCATACGGGCAGCTTGAACCAAACGTGTGGTGAGATTTTCTTCAATATGCTTTAGAAAACAGTAGGATTGAGACCTGCTAAACAGTTTCACAATATAAATAAATGGTACTGAGCTGCACACGGACTTTCTTGCTCTATTGTTTAAAAATGGAAATAATTACTCAAAACTTGTAAACTATGTGAATAAAAATAATATACACTAGCAAACCAAGAATAAATTGCACTATCCTTGTATAAAACATTTTTTGAGTCACAGTTTTAATTTTATAATTTTATTTTTAAAGAATTAATGTCCTCAATTGTATGTTTGGACAGATAAAAAAAACAATATTGGGTCCACAAGGGTCATCACTTCGTATTAAAACTTCGACTTCCGGTTAAAATTTTCGACATTTTATTAGGTGTTGCACATCTTCATGTCATCGCATTGCTATTAAATTACTCATTTATAAATGTTGACCAATAAAAAATGTAATATTGACTATTGAGTCTAAAATGGAGGCGATAGATCATAGTTATACAAACATTTCTCCTAAGAAGCTTAATGAAAAATAACATAAACTATTTGAGAGACCTATATTTAATTACTCTATGGCATTGGAGAATTATTGCGTTAAAACTTAACTAGTATCTCTTTAGAACTAAAGCTTACCCAATTGTATTAATATATTTGCCAATATCTCAGAAACGGTTGGATTTATAATGATATATTCCATAAAAAAGTTTTTTTTATTTTTAATAGGACTACAATTTTGCAATGATAAGTTATTTAGTATCTCAAATAGTTGCGGAGATACGGAAGTTTCTGCTCCTGTAAAGTACCCTAAAAGTCATTTTCATGGGAAAATTAAAATAGTCAGTTTATTTATAAGCTTAATAAACACCTATTTTTTTACGAATTTTAATCAAAAAAGTTAGAGCTGATTTTGAGATAAACTATTTTTCCTCTTTTCGACCTTTATTAAATTACTCTTAATTTTAAGTTTAAACAGACACACAAACAGATGGCATTGAAAAGACCACTTTTTAGGGTTTGGGGGGTTTTGAGACGTCGACATCCATCAACATTTCAGGTTATATTTTCTTTTGCGGTCGCAATACTTTTACATTTTGTGTTAGAAAATTTAAAAAATAGATATATCTACGTACAGCTTGAAAGTTATTGGTTTTATAAATATATGCTTCTTATAAAATATTTTTATTATAAAGAGACCAACATATTTGTAGCGATAAGTAATTTCATATCTCAAATAGTTTAGGAGATATTATAAAAATATATATAATTTACGCATCAGACCGGAGCCCTTAAAGTCATTTTGCCGGAATATTGAGAGTATCCATTTTGTTTGTAATATTTATATAGGTTTTGAAATTGTTTAGGCTCTAGTTGGAGGTACAGATATACAGGCAGACAGGCCAATATTCAAAAAACACTTTTTCGGATTCGGGGGGTCATGAAAAGTCGAGATTCATCAAATTTCGAGTTCAATTTTTTTGACGATCACAATATTTTCTCTACCTGTAAGATAGCGAGAAACCAAAAAAGAAGACAATATTGAGAAATTAATTATTTTAAAATGAAGACACTTCTAAACTAATCTCAATTTCACTGTTGTCAAGTGAAAAACGGAGTAAACCGCTTTTAGATAAGTTTTCTGGTTCTAATGTAATCATGTGTCTAGTATCCCTTTTAATCGATCCTGAGACGGACTAATAAAGGCTTAAGCTCTTTTAATTTGGTTTTAAGATTTGGTTATCCATTTAAAAATGGTGGCCGCTCAATTTTTTTAAAGTAGCTTTTCTCAAGTGACTTGAATTTTAAATTCTAAGCAATCAATTGAGCAAATAATGTGTTGAATTTTACCGCTACTGAAAGAATGAAGTCTTAAATGAATTAAATTACGGATATTATATATTATTTTAATTTATTATTGGAAGTAGTATCTATTGGTTTTCTGTATAACTTGATTTCCTAGGGAAAATATCTACTTCAAATCCAAGAAGAAATTACAGAAAAATCTTATGACTGCAGTAACGATAAAAACATGGAACATCTCTTTATATGATGTACTTAGCATTTTTTTGATTGCATAATAACTTTGTATCCAAACAAACTATGGGTAATCTTTGGTTTTCTATTTACGGATTTGGAAGATACTTCCTCAAGCGGCATGGTATCCGGTGTCCCAGGAAACGATGCTTAACAATTTCAAATTGGGTTTATTTATATAACTGCTACAAGCAATTGAACGTCTACCACTCCGATCTTTAATGTCTCTATAAAGTGAGTAACTATGAAATATTATTTAAAAAAATAGTCCTTAACTTAAAATTACGATGGTAGAAAGGTCTGTCGTTCACACAACTACGTATTCACAGTTTTTAGCCATACGCTCAACATTAAAGTTATTAATTACTTAATATAAAGGTTGGGAGGGTAATTTGAAGGAAAAGTGTCTGCATTATATTGAAGAGCGGGGGGATAAAGAAGAGTCACTGATGCGTATAACCCGAATGGGTAGTAAGAGCCGGTGATAATAAAAATAAAAATAACAATAATAACAGAATCACTGATATATCCCAATTGTAAACACAGCCACTCAGTGCCACAGGCCGAGATCCGTCAGTGCCAATCCAGTCCGTTGCGATAATTACGCCTTTAATCACGTGATTAGAGGTGTAAATATTATTTTATCATCAGTATAAAACTTAGTATACATTCATTAAATAGTTTACGTCAGTGTTTGTAGCAATGAACTGGTAAAAAAATAAATAATTAAAAAGTGTGAACGGGTGAAAGTATTAAAGCTGATTTAAATTATCTTTGAAATGTTCATGTTGTGACAAAAAAACACACAAAAAAAAAGACATTCGTTTTGATACCTGGAATTATTACATTCATTACTTTACTGTAACTAAACATGTTTAGATCCGTTGGAATATCGCATTTGACGTAAATGAGATAGATTATACGGTAACAAGAAAAATTAATCGAACAAAACACATGAATAAATGAAAGCATAACAAAGCTTTCTGTTATTTTTGTTAACACTCCAGGCTTGCTGTTGAATGCGAAGGTTCAGTGAAACAACCCCTGTAGTTAAATTATATCTATCTTAAAAAAAACAACTAACGCATTTTAAAATTCCAAAATTCCAGATTAATAACGTGTTAAAAATATTTTTTTAGCACCATGTTTTACCATTTGTTACCCGCCTCGGTGGCGTAGTTGGCTAACGCGCTTGTCGTGTTGAGCTCGACCGCCGAGGACGGGGAGATCGTGGTTCGAATCTCGGTCGGGTGAACTGGGGGTGGTTTTTCCTAAATGGTTTTCCACTCTCCCTCCACGCAAATGCGGGTTCACTTCCTCTAATTCAACCTTCCCAAATCCCAATCCATTAGAGTAATTAGTACTTAAAGCATATAACCCGAACGGGTATTAAGACGCGGTGCTAAATATTATTATTATTATTATTTACTATTTGTTCAGGTTATACGCATATGTATTAATTAATCTAGTGGCTTAGGGATGAGGAAGGTTGAATTTAGATAAATTTACCCACATTTACGTGGAAAGAGATTTGAGAACCATTTAGGAGACCCACTCCCAGTTCACTCGACCGGAATTCGAACCCCGAGTTTTCTGTCATCGGCAGCCTAGTCTTTTTGCGAGAGTGACGACCTATACCATGCGTCCACCTAAGTAGGTTTAATAATATTGATAGTGTTATTTTAAAATTTATGATGTTTCAAAACAATATACGTAATTTTACACTGATAACAACAAAGAATAAAATATACGAAGGATTCATGTGACTTGGCCGGTTGTTTCTGTCACTCCCAAGTACCGGGCATGCGCGCATCGATCTGATTGCGCGCGCAAAAGTAGGGCAGAGTGTCGGCATCTTTATGATGCTTCACCTGTCTCTGACTAGCGGTAGTATCCCTACGCAGGGGGTAAAAAGCGCACCCCTTCTCCGTTCTTAGCACAGTGCACGGAGAGTCCGCACCCCGTGTTGGTCGATAACGCAGTAGAATATCTTACCGACAAGAACCGAGTCATCTCGTAAACCCAACAAGTTGTTACAACCTCTCGAGATAGGTGTTCGTTTGGGGAAAAAAAATAAAATTAAGGCAACACTATTGGGTTAAATATATTACTTTATAAAACATATCGAACGTTTCCTACAAATTTGAACGGCTTATGTTCTTTTGCCATGTGGTTATCGGAGTGAAGTATGTATCTCTTCGAAATAATATATCTTAGCTGATTTAAACGTAACCAAACGTTGAATTGCGTCTGGTAATTTTTTGTAAATAAACGGAGTGACGAAGGAATGGACACGAAATTTGACTATTGATAAAAAAATTCTATTGTAGTAATATTTTATAAAATTAGAACGTGTGTACAGAATCGATTAACCCGTCTGTTGAAAATACACGTTCACGTTGTGATATCTATAGACGCAAGAATGAACAAACAAACATTTGACAAACTAAACTTGTAGCCAACTCTTGGTTTGAATTTTAAAATAAATATATTCAACTAAAAATTATATATAAAAGGCAAGAACGTTTATATATTGTGTTAATTTAATAAAGTGGTCAGTTAAAATTTATTTTACAAACCTGTTTGAAGACGATAGAAAAACGGTTTTATTTTAAAGTACAAAAAAAAAAGAGGATTGTTTTTATGTTGTGTATTTGAAGTGCTGTTTGTTTTTCTTCTGAAATATAAGTAAAAAAAACAACAGGTTTTCTTTCACGGAAACACTGAATGATTTATGGCCCACTCGTCATAACAACTTGAAAAAAGAAATCCCTAATGGACTCAAGGGACTGGGGTCGGGGGTGAACACTCGCAAGACCCCCTCCACCACCACCACCACCACCCGCCTCGCCTTGAAGCGGAGGCGGCGTCTAGCGATGACGTCCTCCCCCGTGGAGGCAGCGCGGCGGCGACTGAGGGACCTGGTGCGGCGCGCGGACAAGCTGGGGGTGGCGCGACGCGACCTCGCCACGCTGCCGAACGCACGACGCCTCGCCGCCTCCGGCCGCCGTGGTGCTTTTCTGTGGCACGGCGTACTCTGGACGCTGCTGGGGGTGGCTGCTGTGGGGGTGGCGGTTGTCGTTAGGTGCTACAGGGGGGCTGAGACGGAGGCGGACGCTTGGAGGCAGCAGCAGTATCAGTCCGTGGTGAGTATTCAATTATTTCACATCTACAATATATTTATTTATGTTTCCCACCACTTCTTAATAGAGTGAGAAACTGATAGAGAAGAAACTTTTAGAAACTACACAGTGTTTTTCTGCCAACATTAGAATCAAATTAAAATATTATTTTATTATTTTACAGGTTTTGGTATTAAATAGTAAGAGGGACAGCCTCTGATAAAATGACTTGACGTATAAATATATTAAATATGTTTTGTCCAATTTTGTTACCGTCAATAAAGTTTCCTCTTGCCCAAATAGGACTTTATTTGACCGGACTATACGATTTTAACTAGACTAATGGGGTTGGGATTACTAAGATATAATTTTGAGGAAGTGTACCCGCATTTGCTTAGGTTACAAATATAAAAATCGTTTAGTAGTGAAACACTTTCAGTGTATCAAGCCGAAGATTAGAACCCTGACCTAACTGTAACCAGCTAGTCATAATATATGAGAATAACAATCAGTCCGCGTGACCACCGATTCGAGTGATGCCCGCTACAATTTCAGAAGCTGGGGTTTTGGCTTTCATCTGCATTCTTGTATCGATGTAAGGGGAAGTAACAATTATTATTTATTTTAACGCAATTATTCTTTTTAAATTTCATTATCTCATCTGCCTTCTATTCTCAGAATTCCTTAGGATTCTTCTAGGATTCTAGGATTCTCTAGGATAGGACCTGTTTGTGACCTTTTTCTGCCCTAGGTAAAGCATGAAAATGCCACCCTCCCATCAAGACGTCAAAACAAACTATACTATACAACACCTGCTTCGGTGACCATATGGTCTAAGAAGTCACTTTAACAATATACTAGACTACTGATGACGGGGAGATCGGGTTTCTAATCCACGTCGTGTGTACCCGAGAGTGTTATTTACTAAATGGTTTTCCATCTTCCCTACCCGAAAATGTGGATACACTTCCACGAAAATTGACCTTATTCCCCCCTAGCTCATTAGCGTAATTAATACATACGCGTATAACCTGAACAGGTAGTAAGACGCGGATCTAACAAAAACTATAAGCTTATCTACACAACTGTTTTTTATATCATAAGTATTTTAAAATTTAATAAAAAACAGATATTAAATTATTAATTTACTCAAGATCAGTCAATTTATAGACAAAATCTCAGGAACTTACTATGTTTCTTGAATCACGTATTTTAATGATAATGTACAAACGTATTCTTTTCATAGACCTAATACAGACTTCTCATAAAGACTACATTTGTAGAACATTCTACAATATTCAGATTAAAAACGTACCATGAAAGTTTACACACATTAAGAGTAAAATATAAATATTCTGCTATGTATGGGGTATTTTAATAACTAGAATTGCTATTATAAATATACATTTTTGAAGAATTAATTTTTTTTTTGACATGACCTACATCCTTTAACAGTAATAAATAGATTTAAGAATCTAAACTAAAATTGCTATAGGCAAAATCTTATTTTTGCCGTCCTTCAGAATCTGCCTCTATACAACTACCCACCCTTCCCTCCCTTTAAGGGGGTCCCCTACTTTTAGTGTCACTTTTCAATCACGTGTTTTTAAACCAAAATAGTAGGGCCCATTAAATTTAAAACACGGAGCGATTTTTTTGACAATAATTATTTGAGTTTTGATAAAACAATATTCATAATTAAAAAACAACAACAGAAACTTATTCATTTCCAAAGTGCCCAAAAACTTCAAATCTCTAAAATAGTAAAGGATAAATCCGTTATTTTAGATAACGACCATTTATTTCGACAGACATTTCTTGAGTTTTACCAAATAGATCTTGATTTTTTAGCTAAAATAATTTACTACAAGAACTATCATAAAAAATTACAAATTTTTATAAGTGGCTAAACGGTATAAATCGTCATTCTCTAGTTAGACTGGCTTGCTGATGATGGGGAGATCAGGTCTCGAATCCTGGTCGGGTCTACAGAGGGTGGTTTTTCTTGAATATTTTTCCACTCTCTTTACATGAAAGCATGGATATATTATTTCTAAAATGCTTCCTTCTTAATCCATACCCCATTAGAGTAGTTAGCACAAATACTTATGGCCTGATCACGTAGTTAAACGCGGGTATTTAAAAACAACAACAGTGTAACCTCTATACATAATTTATTTTCGTCGGTGAATGTATGGACGCTATTTAAGACTGGGTTCCCGATGTAATTAGAAAGTGGATTAAACCTCTAAAAATATCTTAAATACTAGATTTTCACAAAAATAAATCATAAAAGTCTGAACTTACGCTGGTCTTTATCTACTATAAAATAGTCGGTGACCTGGTGGTCTAGGGGTAAGGTGTCAGATTTCTATGCTGGCGGCCGGGGTTCAATCCTCGGTCCCGGGACAGATTTATCTGATTAACAAACCCTTCCTTCACCTCTGACAAGACATCTTGTGAATTGTGGGGAATGCCAGGCCTCCACCGTGGTTCGGATTCCACGTTAAACTGTAGGTCCTCCATTTCATCTCACAATCACCCTACATTAAACATTAGCGTAAGTGCGTATAACCCGAACGGGTGGTAATACGTGGTGCTAATAATAATAATAATAATAATAATAATAATAATAATAATACTATAAAATACAAACCGTGTGATTTAGACAAGCAATAAAGGTGAGTTGGTTGATTTTTCGCCCGGGACGTTCTCATAATATTAATAATAATACTTTTTTTTTTTACTGTAATAGCCTTTGTGTGGTTTTATGGCTTATGGTAGGAACAAAATATTGGTGAACTAGGCCCGAGTATTAGTGCCTATATAGATAAACATGATGAAGAGTGTGGATTATAATGAAACGTTCCCAGCGTTCACCTGGAAAACAGGTGTAAAACCACATGGCGGAACCCTTACATATGACCTGGGATCCAAACCTGGTTTATAGATCAGAGAGGAATAGTAAGTAAGAGTACATGAACCGTCGTCCATCTTTTCAAAGATTGGAGACCCACCGCGTGGAAATACCGTACCACCCTTCAGTGAAGTTGGTTTTGTCTCGAGCTCTGTACATCCTGGTTAATGCTAAGCACAACAAGCCACGTAGCAATTTTTGGTGTTGGTGTACCTTTTCCACGTTGAGTTCGGCTTCTATTAGAGGTAATTCCAGCGTCCATGTGCCAAGGGCACCGAGAAGGTTATATCCTTGTCTGTGGCCAAGGGTCATGTGTCATGCGACATGGACTCATTTTTGCAGTCTGGTGAGGTCTATGGATCCCTTCTCAGAATAGTTTTTTTAAATGCATGAATAAAATACATAGGATTACAAACGAAACCAATTATATTGGTATACAGTTTTCAAAATATTAAAAGTAATATAGTGACTTCTTTATAAATGCACTAAATAACAATGAAATAAATTTAAAACAAAGTCTAGTTAAGGGTGCTACAAGGTAGGGTACTGAGAATCGTTGTAGATGTTTAGAAATCCCGGATTATTTTTGAAATGGTTTAACAATTTTTAAATATTGGTTTCACAAAAATGTAGACGAGAGCTGTAAAAAGTAAAAATAAAATTAACTTCTATGTTTATAGTGATATAACCTTATAAGACAATTCCACAGTATCTTAAAATTGTATGTTGTGTCCCAATCAAAGCATGAATTTATTTGTTGAGAAAGGCTAGATATAGGTTTATAACCTTTTGTTTTAATTTTGGAGACACATTTTTACATAAAGCACCGTTTAAATAAAATGTAAACGAATAATTTTAATATTTTAGTTAGTTAGAAACCTGCTGATAGTTTTAGCCTAAATTTAATTAAAATCAATATTAAAATATATCCAACAAATTCATAAATAATGCAGGTTTTCTAAAAGTAGTGCTCCATGTAGAACTCTTATTAATTTTTTTTTTTTAATACATGCACAATAGGAAGAAAGTGAAGGCTGTTGGTCCCAAAAGTTCCCATACACCTTTATGGTCCTTGGCCCCAGTTAAAGAACTCTTGGACTAGAGTGATAACATTAAGTATAGATGGTAGAGGGTCGCCTGATCGATTTACAATGATACTTATACATATTTTATAAAAAAATATCACCGTTATTATTATTATTTTTTTTGCAGATGTTTGTATTGGATACTATATTTTTTAAATAAAATTAAGGCAAATTATTCGTGCGTCAAACTCTAAAAACAATTACCCCTTGCTTCATCTTACTGGACATGTCTCAAATTTTAAATCTCTCTAAATATTTCAGTCTTCATAAACTTATCCCATTATAAAAATTACTAGTAATTTCTGAAATTTCAGGTTTTATTAACTGCGGTACTTATGTATGTCTTCAACCACAAACAGGAAAAGCCTCAAAACATGAACTTTTAAACGAGTACGGTATTTTTTATTACGATTTAATTTGGATAAAAAGTCAATTTAATCGTAGATTGCACACTGTACGTTAAAAGTACAAATAAATGTTCAAAATATTGTGTATTTTTAAAAACTCTTTTTGTTTGATCAGTTTTTAAAAGAGTGAAAGATTAATGAAAATGGACTGGTTTGAAAGAAAAAAAAACTGTTGGTAGTGAATTATTTTTGTAAGTATCAACGTATTAAGTAATAATTGAAAACTGTGAAAAATATTGGACGAATGTTGTGGCTAAGTTTTCAAAAGTAAGCATTAAATACTATAATAAGAGTTTTATAGGAGGAAAAACCTTTAAAAAATACATTTTTTTTTGCACTTTTAATATCTAAAAATTTATTCTTTCAATTTATAGTTATTAGTGTTATTTATTAAACGTTTCAGTTGAAAGTATCCTTACTTGTAAATATATTTTAGAATAATAGTTTTGATTATCTCTTATAACTTTAAAAACAGTACCTTGATATATAAATCAAATTGTAATATTTTTCATGACTAGATTATACGTAAACCGTTTAGAAGACAAGTACTAGTTTTAAATTTTGTATGAGGGTAGTTTATTGGCTATAAAATAATTAAACATACAATTAATTTTTATTCAATATACATACATACATTACATTACATTACAATACATTACATACATTATATAAATACATGCATACACGCATACACGCATACATGCATACATACATACATACATACATACATACATACATACATACATACATAAAGTCCATTCACTGTAGGAATTGTTTTCTGAAAGGCCTTTTTCCCTACCAGAAATCTATTACATAGTAGGATATTGGTAGGAAAAAAGACCTTTCAGAGAGTAATTCCTACCGTGAATGGAGTATACATACATTGCATACATTACACACGTACGTACAACATACCTAACTAATGACGCCGTTCTCTTACGGGGTAGGCAATAAACTGTCCACATAGCTTTTCTTCACACCTCCCTATCCTCGCACACTCACTTCGGTTAAACAACATCCATACACCGAGTCATACATGCTCCTTTATTATCAAAACTATTAATGTTTACCTTTTTCACACATTAGTCTACAGCATTTAGCCACGCCTTACATGACCTACCCCTTCCTTTTGATCTACACACACTACTTTCATATAATTATTTGCTTCGTCACTCGATCCACACCCATCCTCTCAACATGCCTAGACCAAAGTAAGACGCTTCTTTCACATTAACCTATTAGATTCCCTTTCAAACCTCATTCCTTCAGAACCCATATCTTGCTGACTCTGTTCATACCCATTTTTCCACATAGTTTTCTTAGATATCTAATTTCGACTGAATTCACCCTGAACTTGTGTTTCTCAAGACGAATCCACGCTTAACATCAATACAATAATGTTAGTGTTAACACAGTTTTATATACCGCCATATTTGCCTCTTTCAATTTTATTTATTTCTATGAAACTGTCTTCTGTACATCTATTCTATAATTAATGTTTTAAACCTTTTGTCCACTGAAAATATTAATTATTAACGATTTCAAATAATATAACTCAAAGTGACTTACATTATTTGGATTCCAGTTGATACATAATTATCATGTGAACTTTATCTATTAGGAAATTTAGGTACTCAAACAGCTGGACTATCTGTAAGACTGACCAATGCAGTGGTTTTAAACCTGCTGCAGTTTTTGATTACAAATTTGTTTTTTTTGTCCATCACGACCCCTTGATAACCTAAAAGATTTCATATCTTATTTTTTTAAAAGTAATATTATCACCTAATAATACTACTACCCATACTACTTAAATTTAATCACAATTGTGAGGTAGACTGAATTTAAAGGAAATGTACGTACCTTTATTTGTGTGGAGGGGGAGGGAGGGTAAACTGTTTAGGACAAATCACCTCAAGTACCCCGGTTGAAATTCAAATCCGGTCCTCATCACCAAAAAACCAAAAGAGTAAGACGTTAAGCCCGCGTGTTTGACTTGACTACTATAAATTGCTTATATAATGAGTATATGTCTCAAAAGAGAAACAAAGAACCCACTAGGTATTTTTGAGGTTATGGTAGCAGCTTCACTCGACTAGACACGAGACTGTTACTTCAATTTATTTCAGCAAGCACTTGTCAGATTTGAGTAAAAACCAACACGGTAAGGTAGCAATTTTTATCATGATAACCACTAACATTTCTATTTTAATTTTTCATCTTTCTATAATAATTATTAAAACAAACTCTATGGGATCTGCCCACCAGCGAGCTTTACCAACTGACCGTTCTCCTCATGTTGGCAAATATTGTACCAACATTTGCATATTTTACCAACATTTCCATATTGAGGGTATAATATGGTCATCACAACGAGACCTCCAGCCGTTAATCTCAGTTTTCTAGTCAGTAGCCTCTACTTCTTTATTCAAGTAGCTCCTCAAATTTTCATCATGATACTTATTTGACCCCGTTACAGACCCAATGCTTCAGAAAAAAAAATATCCGGAAGTGCCAGGGATCAAACCCGAGACCTCTGGAACTGTAGTCAGGAACTCCAACCACTTGACTACAAACACTATAAACACTTTAAAAAATAAACATAAAATGATACCCTCAAAATAATGATTGTGACCACACCCAAAACATGCCGCGACCCCTAGGCTGGAAACCACTGGACTAATGATAGATTAAGTTACTAGCCAGCTGTGCATGTCGGCGGTACGACCTAATTATTACTCTGCGTGATTACATATTAATTGAGAACGGATCAATGCCATTAGTGTTGGTTACCACTATATAGAAACAACCCCTGTAATTACGTCTTTCGGCATTTTAGAAATAGTGATGTGGTCTTACCTACAGAATGCCAACGATAAATCCATTTTTAAAATAAACTGTAGGACTACTCATATTATTTATTTACAGGGCGAGTGAAAAAAACAACAACCATAAAATATATTCCTTCATACTCATACAGTTTCACATAAAACTTAGTTGTTTTTAAAAAAAAATCACCTCTAGGAGATCGCATTGCTACAGGCATAAAGCAAAAATGAATAATTATTAGATGGATTTTAATTAATAACCAGTCCTTCCCTCTGGGAATGTTCTCATTAAAATACGTGTTAATTTGTTTTGTCTTTGTAGTGTGAACTGATTATTTTAGCCAGTATTATAAATACGGATTTTACAGGAACTAGGTGCCAGTGGCGTTATATATATATATATATATATATATATATATATATATATATATATATATATATATATATATATAT
>CABEEJ010001031.1:79007-94631 GCA_901482245.1 Timema douglasi | reverse complement strand
CATACATATATATATATCAGTAATGGTGGAATGGTTTGTGAGTCTTTTGTTATTCCACTTTGAAAAAAAAAATACCAATTCGATTGATGTGTGTGTTTATTCATGCCTGATATTTTTAGCTAATTAATGGTTTTTAATTGAACTATCTACATACAGTGTATTTTATTTTTGTATGGTTAAATATTAATTTGACTATTTTTTTAGGGGCTCACATTTATGACAGTAGCTGTGCCCAATATTCAAATAATAATTACACTTTCTTATAAAAAAATAAAATATAACATTAAACTACACCAATAAATTACTGAATAACTACATTATTTTATAACTTTTTTTGTTGAAGTAGCCGTCTTTGGCAGAGAAAAAGTTTTTTTTAGTTTAATGCTTGTATAATAAATGTAACTGGAAAGTTAGTGCCTTTAAGTCATTCGCTGCCCGTGGCCTTTTTACTTCCAACACTATTATTATTATTATTATTATTAATAGAACCATGTCTTACTACCCGTTCGGGTTGTACACACTTACGCTAACGTGTTATGGTAGAATGATTGTGAGATGAAATGGAGGACCTACAGTTTAACGTGGGATCCGAACTACGGTGGAGGCCTGGCATTCCACACATTCACAAGTTGTGATTAATACACATCTTGTCAGAGGTGAAGGAAGGGTTTGTCAATCAGGTAAAAATCTGTTCCGGGACCGAGGATTGAACCCCGAACCCCCAGTACAGAAGTCAGACACCTTAACCTTACCCCTAGACCACCAGGTCACCCAACATATTTTTAATCGATTTAAAAAAAATCCAGTCAAAATTTTAAAATCCCTGTTTCAAGCTGCACAGAAGTTACTAATTTTTAAAATTTTGGATATCTTCGTGCGATATATATTGTGCAATGCTCATGGCAGACAGAATCATTATATTAATATATATAATATTAGAATATAGCAATTGAAACATGAACATAATATTGACTCTTGTAGATCAGAATATATATATTTTTTACCAATTTTTCAGAAAACTAAACATAATATATTTATTTTAACTGACTATGTTCAAACTTAATAATAAGTCTCTGCTTTGTATTGCATCGTTAATATTGTTTTTGTTAATTCTTTCCTTTCAGTTTGGCACGAATTGTGGAAAAACTTCAACTAATTATGAAACTAAAAGAAATATAAATTGAACTAGAATTGGTTTAAAATTCGCATAACTTGAATGGTGTTAACAAAATATATTGGTTTATCTTTCATTTAAGGTTTTTCGATCATGTGGAACGCGAGAAAAAGGGAGTGTTTATTGCAGTTTTTATAGAAAAACAATAATTCAACCAAAATTTAAAAATAGAAACATTTATTAAAATCTCAATTTCGATTTTTTTTCAATGATCACAATAGAGTCTAGAGAAAGTAACAATGAAAAAGGCAAGAAAAATAGTATTTCAACATAAGAAGCCTCTTGTTTATTTGTCGATGACATTCCCCTTCTCTCGATGACGAGTATAAACACTCGCTCTACTACTTGAGCTCTAACATCATTGACTTGCTTTTAAAAATTATCTCTTCCTGTTTCCTGTTCTAGATTGACATATGCTTCCTCGGAATGTTTTAGTCTACATTCTAGCAGGAAAATTCTAAAGGAAACTTCAGTGAATACAACAAATATATAAAAAATATATTTATATAAAAAATTTCAAGGTTAGAAAAATAATTTTATGAAAATGTACGACAATTTCAAGAATTAATTAAAAATAGATTTAAGATTCGCCGAATAGAACGTAACCAGGTGGTGACTGTAAATCAGCTGACACAAATTATCTAAAAATAACCGGCTTGGCTAGAGGAGTATCCCTTTCTTCCAATTTCGGTATAGCTGTGAATTGTCTATAGCAGGTCAGGTAATATCCGTACCGGTTCGAACTAAAAACTTATCATGAAAGTTTACACGCTCACTTTAAGAGTAAAGTCTAACTATTCTGTTAAGTATGGTAGATTTAAAAAAAAAGAGATTGATATTCTATTTCATCAAAACTGACTGTGAAGCTTTCACACATATCACTATACTTTGATTGCTTACGTGAATTAAATTTTGTCGAAGCAGATTCTTTAACTTTTCCCCATGTATTGTTCTTAAACTTGAAAACTTCATCATAAACTCTATCCGTGTGAATGAGGCAGTCAATATCTTCTTTTTCATTTCCTTCTATTTCATTTATCTATTGGTGTGTTTCCTGAAACAGAAAAGAGAAAAAGTTAATGAGAGTCCTTAGAAAAAATATGTTTTATACTTGAGTGAACTATAAAAATACCAATTTTTTTTAAGTTCGACATTGAAAAATTGTAAACGCTTAAACGTTACGTAAAACTTTGACATAGTCAACTTTTTTATCATTAAATTATCTTCAATTAAAAAAAAATCTCTACGATTAACCAGTAAAAAGTTACAGCCGTGGTAATGTCTCGATGTAAATATGATATGACAGTCGTGTTGATGACGTCATATTTCATACCCCCCACAACTGATTTTTACTATTACTCCCAAATTTCGATTATATTTTAAGTGGTAGGCCTTCCAAAAATCACAACCATGCTTTTGGCATTTCTAGGGTAAATAAATTTGGTCTATCTATGAGACTAGTACAATTTAACTTATAAAATGTTTTGTGAACTTAAAAATAAAAGTCTCACATATATCTGAAACAATGTGATATAATTAAAAAATATCATTAAGTCTATAAAATACATTTAGTTAAAAAACCATTGCCTTAAACTTTTATTTTAGCAACAAACACATTTCATTTATAGTTTGTTTTAATTACAAGGAAATCATTGTCCAATTCGCTATGTAAATAGCTTCCATGATAATTGGGCATTCACACAGTTCTAGATGACATGTACTAAATTAAGCACTCATTTTTAAGTGCGTAGTGCGTAAGGAATTTCTCTGAGCGAGAGCGAAAGGGCCTACCATTTTTTTCGAGAAAGGTATTTTCACATATCTTTCAGGGTTTTTTTACATTCCACAATTAACACAGAACTGATGGCCTTACTTCCCTTCCGAAGGAAGTTGTGCTATGGATTTATATCGCTCAGAAAAAATCCGCAAACCCCGGATGGGCTTGAACTCATGGACATCGGCTCCAGAGGCAAGTTCTTTACCCCAAGACCATCGAGTTTGACAAAACCAAGATGTTACTTTTTTTTTAGCACCGCTTCTTACTATACGTTCGGGTATACTTTTATGTACTAATTACACTACTGTAATAGCTTAGGGATTTGGAAGGTTTAATTGAGAAGAAGTGCACTCGCATTTACGTGGAAGGAGAGTGGAAAACTATTTAGGAAATACCACCTTCACTGTACCCAACTGGGATCAAACCCAGATCTCCCCGTCTTCAGCAGAAGACGGGGAGGATAAGGTTCGATAACATTATATATTTAACAACACCAAACCCACATTAGATTCATGGTGTAAGTCGACATTCTCGCAGTAGACTGAAATTCTTCTGAAAGAGAGGTCAAAACTCGAATACTATCTTGTTTTTTTTGTTGCTGCTTGATTAAACTCAGTTTCTGACAATTTAGTCCAAGTTGAGTTTCAATATACGATTTTATACAGTATACAATATTATTTATTTTTGTTTGATTATTTTTATTAATGTAATAACTATCCGGTTAGGATCCTAAACCTATTCCTAGACCTAGTTTACTTAAATTTAACTTACACCTAACTTACACTTAGAAATAACATTCCACTATTCTCTACTTTCCTTCCTGTCCTATGTTAATCCTAAACAATCTTACTAATTTTAACACCTACTTAGTCAACTGCATTTACATGTTTTGTTGTTCACCTTGTCCTGGAAGTGATAGTTCTGTCGTTTCCCTGGCAATATTGGATGACTGTATCTGCAAGCATCCCCCTCCGCCAGTTGACCAAGGATGGCCCGAGCAGTCACCTCTTGTGGACACGTGTTATCAAGCAGCGCAAGCCCTCGACGGCCGGTATACCTCTCTGCTCCTTTATGCATTCTTATATTTACTAGCCGCCCCTGCCAGGATTACGCTGTCCGGTTCATTCAAGGATTGTTCCATAATCCCGGACATCTAGGTCCAGCTGCCACAGCAGGCTTCAGGATAACCCAAATCCTTTGCATTCTTACACTCCAGTTTTAGTCCCACTTTCTTTTTTTTCTAATTCCTATATACCCTGCCCAATTTGGTAATGTTTCGTTTTCATCAGTTTGCTCGTATTCTGAGTCGTTATTTTTGTCTGTTTCGGTCTCCCTCATCCTGTTATGTCGTCTTCGCCTGTATTCCCCTTCCTCTTTAAACCTAGCTATATAGTAATTTTTCTTCTTCGTCGTTATTACTGTCGCAATTGTATCGAGGTACCTCCACTTTTCCGGATTCCTCAGGATATTTCCCACCATGAGTCCTTGAATCTACCTTGGGTGGTAACGTTCTGATATCCTGTGTTTCTGGACATTCAAGGACCACATGCTCTGGTGTTGCCACCTCTCCACAATAGCACATTGACGTATCTGTTAGTCCTCTCTCGTGAATGTTTGTCCTCTACGGTCCTTTCCCTGCGATATATTGTACCAGTCCCTCCAAGGGCCACAGTTGTTTCATCAGGACTCTTTCACTCACAATTGGAAATAGTTGAAAAATTCTTCTTCCACTTGAACTATTGGGCCATTGACTTTGCCACTCATCCCCCATAGCCTGATTCACATCTGCCTCACTCAGTACCCCCAGTCCCATGAGCCTCTCTACTTCCTGCATGCTTCCTTTACTCAGCCAGTACAGCGCACCCCTCCTACGAATTTGAAAGTCCAGGGTACAGACAGACACCCAGAGCCACACGCAACGCGTCTGTAGCCACCATACATTACGCCCCGGAGAGCCTCCTCTGTAGCCTCCGCAGCATCCTGGAGGGTAGCACCTGCCTCAACCTTGCTACCCATACGCTAGCTCCATAGCCGACAACGGACAGCATTATTGCTTGGTGGTATGTTGCAATCACCTTCATTGGTGTACTGAAGGTGTGTTTTTCTAAATGGTTTTCTACCATACCTTCAAGTGATTGTGAGTACTCTCAATCTAAAACTATACTTTCATCCACCATGTCTCATTGATGTAAATGCGTGGATATCATGGTCGGGTAGTAAGACGTGAGGTCCTCTTGTTCTCCTGTCACCCCCACTCCACCTTTACACCAACAGTAAAACAATACTGAGATGCTCCATTTGAACATTAGCTGTAAATACGTGATTGTTCAACGTTGATACAGTTTTGAATGAACACCTGACTATCTCTGGATTATTCACAATTTCCTAAATTGGCCATCTTAGAGACAAAAATAGGGAAGACTATCGGCTCCAGGGTTCTCTGAGGACTGACCCTAGCTCGGAAGGGGGGGGGGTTGGGGACGGGGCTAGTTTTGAAGTGTTATAATCCCAACCGGTTGCGTTGGTGGAGGTTTTCCCACAAACGCCTTCCCTTCGGAATACCCACAACTGATTATGTTCCTTTAAGTAATAGGCTGTAAGTATTTTAAGCCGGTAGCTAAACCTTAGCGCTCATCCCGAATTATTGGCTTGGTTCGTACCACTTCTGCCTATTGATACAAGTGTCACAGGATTAATACCCGGTAAGTAATAAAAAAAATTATCTAAAGTAAAATAAGTATTTCTCCTTTCATAATTAATAAAAAAAAACTTTTATAATATAAGGAACGTACCTGGATGGTACAACTACTTATATTGATTAGAACAAATTCTTTGGTCAACTAAACAAGATAGAATCAGAACAGTAACATGAGGATAATTTATCCAAGGAAAAACTAATTTATCATGAATTACGTCAAATAAAAACAAGTACAATAACATTTCTAAAAAATCACCATTGATATTGTAAAAGTATTTAATGTTCTGAAATTAATTGGCAGAAAACAAGGAAAGAATATAAATCTGTGCTGATGCAATATTTAAAGTAGTAACAGATTATAAAATTAGATGATAAGCAAAAGAATAGTGGAAAATGGCAATTGACTAGGTAGGAAGTATTAATACTCTACACTGTTAAAGACTCTAAAAGTTTATATGAATGCTTGAAATAAAGATTATAGGTTATATGAAGGGTGTTATACAAAAATAATAGGTAAATTAGTATGTCAACAATAATGAACTCCTTAATTTAATAGTTAAATAATATACTAGTAAATAATTTGAAAATAAGTTGACAGGGAAAATATGTTCTGCCATGTTTAAAATATTTAGACATTGCCAGTAGAAATATGATTATTAGAAAGGTTAAAATAGTTAACTAGGAAGTTCAGGGTAATTATAACCTCTTATCTCGAAGTAAAATTATCCAATTCTGATTCGTTTTGAGTGAAGGCGTTGTTCTGTTATACCAATCTTTGTGAGTCATAATTTTCAGATGAAGGCGCTGAGGAGCAAATACAGAAGCAGGCTCTCACATGAATTTACTAATATTTTTATTAGAATGGGACTAAAACTTTACCTATACAATTTTAAAATAATTGTATACGAAAGTGTATACCATTCTTCTCATTTAGTTACACACTAACTGAACAAAGGTTTAATATCATAGCCTATGAATAGGCAACAATAATAGTTGCAATAGGGTAAACATTTTACTCTCGGAATCGCGTGAAACTATTTTACGTTTTGAAAATATATTTCATACTAAATGAGTTTTGTGATCTCTGATTTAGACAGTGTGACTACCAAGGCAAGTAAATAAAAAACAAATCTTTATGATAAATACAGATTTCAAAATAAATATATGGCGTTCATCTTTAATATTATCTCAGGATCTCAGATACGATATCACGCCCGAACCAACTGGGCTACGAATCCTTGATGATCCTGCGTGATGAGGCTGGAGATGAAAACTTTCGGTAAATTTTCCGCAGTGGAGGGTTACGACCTAATAAGGTGAGGGAACTAGATAGAGGAATACGGCACCTAAAGCCTATTACAAATACACATAAAGCCATCAAATATTGTTTTGGGGGATGAGCGTGGGGGTTGGATGTGGTAGTTGTTAGCAGAGAATAAATCCAAACCATTAATGGCGATATTAGAGAAAAAACATTTTCAGAAAATTGAATTCCAATACATATGGTTGTACTTTTATACAGCAATGGTAATGTTAAATACAGTTCTCAGTAATGTTTGTGTTAAGACAAAAAATTATTAATAAATCGAGTATAAATGACTTTCTCCCACAAAATGTTTTCGTTAAAAATTATTCAAAACTCTCTCTCTTATACCCGTAAGATAATTAGTAACGTAGGGGGATAATATGAATTGAACCAAAAGTTGTTGGTATATTTGATACACAACTGTGAGCTTGATACTAGTGAAACAATTTCAACGTATTTAAAAAACTTTAAAAAACAATCACTTAAAATTAATAAATGGTTTGGTGCGTCGCATAGACTTTTTCACTCCTTTTATTAAATATGGATACATTAACTTAAAACTAGTAAGATACGTGAAACTAGATAATGTACATTGTTACAGAAACTTAATGAAAAAAAACATATTCCTCCAAACTAGCGTAAATTAAATATTATTCACCGTTACAGAAACAAATTGAGGAAAAACGAACATTTGCTTCACCAAAAAGCATAATAATCAAATGCCTATTTCTTAGATATCCATTAAAAATATTATTTATGGCTAAAAACTAATGGTTTAAAAAAACTTATAGTAAATATGTTTTAAAAAACTCTTTAATAGTCTTACAATTTCTCAATGAAAAGTTCTTTCCTATCTCAAAGCTTTTCGGAGATATCAAAATTAGCGATATCCACTTATTTAAAGTATCCTCTTACTTAACCCTTTGCAGCCAAGTGTGGACATATGGCTACGTTGTTTTTTTATATTTGATTTGTAATACTATTTTTTTTTATCTCAAAGAAAGACCAATGTTCAATTTAGCCAAATGACTACACATTAAAAAAAATATTTTAAAATTTTATTAATAATTTTTTTTTGTAAGCTGTATATAAATTTTAAAATAAATTCCTAACATAGTTAATTTGGGCTGGAAAAGACTTCAACTAAATATAGCCTTCCTAATCCCTAAAACCATTAGCGTAATTAGTACACAGCCGTATAACCTAAACTGGTTGTAAGATGCGGTGCTAAAAAAAAAGTTTCAGCTCAAATAGATAAAATTCTTTCAGAAATAAGACCCAGATACGTACATACAGAGAGACGTTATCTAAAAAACCACGTTTTTGGGCTGAAACTGTCATTAAACTTCAACATCCATCAAAATATCGGTTTTTTTTTAACAATTACAATACTATTTCTCTCATAGATATTGCGCGAAAGTAAAAAAAACACCACTATTTTCATTGATCCCGATTTCACTATCGTCAAATGAAGAATTTAGAAAACAGTACTTTGACGCGATTCATAGTTCAAGCTTAAACTTGTACCTAATATCCCGTTTAATCAATAAGGCTCTTAACATTATTGAATATGATAATAAGGTCCACTGATACCCACCAACACCTTACTAATAATACTATGTTGGTAAATGGCTGGCTCGAGAACGGCAGTATTTCAACGTTCGACTACACTACGAGCCTCCACGGCGAGTGTAGGCCTATCTGGGTTATTTATCTGTGGGCTAATATATCTCCTTGCCCACTGTACTGTGTTATACACAGATACAGTTTCTATTCAGTCCACTTCACGCCGGACTAGCTCTCATGAAAGTGTAATAAGTTGAATCCAGGGTAGAAAGACTTACTTGGTGGTCGGGGTTGGTGGTGGTGGCTAAGGGTTTATTCCTCCCAGTCCTCGCGGGGGCGTGAACCCGATATCTTAGCTCCTCTCTCGCCTTAAAGCAGTTGTAGTCAACCTTTTTTTTTTTGTGTGTGTGCGTATTCCCAGATATAATTTATCTTCAACTTGGTTTTCACAAAGTTGTTGGTGCATAACTCAAGCTATAGGCTTACATTATCCATAATCTACACCCAGGAGAGAGAGAGAGAGAGAAAGAAAGAGAGAAAAAATAATTAATGTTATGATACGTCCCACAGACTTTCTCTTTCTCTTTTATCGTATTCACTAAAATCTCGTAAGATGTTTGAAAATAAATAACAATATAATATTATATAAATTGAAAAGTGACACCTGAATACGACAATTGAACCCGGAACCTTTAATTTAGTACGCTAATTCTCTTACCACTGAGCTATACAATAATCGTTCCGTGCCCAGGGTCACTCTTCACCCATATTTTCAAGGCAGAGTCTGTGGTAGACGTGCGGAAATCGTCGGATACATATGAGCGGTCAATAATTAAGATGGCAAGCTATCAGATAACGCAACCACTTTCGACCGGAGAGGGCCTTACGCTGCCATTAGTACAATAACTGTATGAATTCGCATATTATGATGGAAGGCCCTGGGATGATTCCTGGATAGCTCAATGGTTAAGATCATTGCCGTACCAAGTAAAATGTCCCAGGTTCAATTCTAGTATCCTGATTTAATTTTTAAATTCAGGGAATATGATATTTAGATGCGGCTATAACCTTTATTAACAAATATAATAGTGTGGGTATTTAATCCATCAAAATAATAATACACATCGTTTCAGAAACTTTCCAACAAAAAGCGTAGCCGAAATAATTTACACTACAGAAATATTAAGAAAAGAGGAACAATTCTTTCCACCAAAGAGCATAATAATTAATTTAAATTTTCAAAGACCTCCATAAAAATATATAGGCCTATATTTGCTTATATCTCTGGAACGATTGGTTTTATAAAAATATATCTCAAATACAGATGTTTATTTTTAACAGTTCTATAACTTTACGCTAGTAAGTTATCTCGTATCTAAAGTAGATGTGGAGATTTGATCAAAATTAGGAATTACTACTTATGTAAAGTAGCCTCAAAGTCATTTTCATGGAAAAATTAAATTTTCTATTTTGTTTGTAATACTAAACAGTGCTTGGATGTAAAGTTTTATAAAAATCGTCACAGCAAATTCCAACAAAGTTAAATTTTTCTTTTTCCCACTTTCACTATATTACTCTTAATTTTAGGAATGAATATATAATTCCAAAAAGCCCTTGGGGAGACCTTATGAAAACCCCAGATACCAAGTTTTAGCCCAATCGGTAAATATTTTCGTCTCTAGCCCAAGGTACAGATAGACGGCATCGTGAAAACAACTTTTTCTGTTTCGGGGGGGTCTTAAAACGTCAACATTTATCAAAATCTTGAAGTCGATTTTTTTTTACGATCACAATAATTTCTCTCCGATATACCGAGAGAAAGTAAAAAGGTCGAATAATTTGAGGCAACTTTTTAACGTCCGTGTGCCTTGGGGATTACATGAATTTAGTAGTTCTCTTATGGCATGGGCGAGAACTCAGCCACTCTCTTACGTCATCTATTTGGAGCTAATATATCTCCATTTCTCGGTGTGTTGTGTGTGTATGAACACAGTCCACCCATTTCCGCTCCTAGACTCCGCATCTTCATGAAAGTGTAATGAGGAATTGTATGAATGCTCTCCTATCTCTCTCTTTTTCACGCTCTTCTTCTGACCGGGGGAAGGCGGAGGGGGCTATGGGTGAGTGGAGGAGGCCTCGACGTCCATTCTGCGGTTTCCGGATGTTCCACGTCACGTCCAGCTAAGATAAGTTGAGGGAATGGAAGGAAAGCAAACTAAAGC
This sequence comes from Timema douglasi, assembly GCA_901482245.1. Classification (NCBI taxonomy): domain Eukaryota; kingdom Metazoa; phylum Arthropoda; class Insecta; order Phasmatodea; family Timematidae; genus Timema; species Timema douglasi. The sequence continues at coordinate 83,888 of CABEEJ010001031.1, read as the reverse complement.
GTGACCCGACCGCACCCTTTCTAAGACAAGTTCCGAAGAAATGTCCTACCGAGGCGTAAACCTCCGAATCGATGCTCTCAGGACACTAAGGATATTGGTTCACGTTTCAGAATATAGCTCTAGGGCTTCAGTAGCAAGAACTGAGGTTCCAAGTATTGATGACCCAGTCAGGCGAAGAATCTAAGAGCACTATATACATATACAGGTTGTTCGGAAACTCATAGCCCAAACTGCACATACAGCTTGTTTGAAACAAAAAGTAACACAAAATCCCTGTACACTTTCATCCGAAAAAAAACAACTATGTGAATACCACTAAATCGTGTCCAAAGTTTCGACGTACAGTGCCGGGAGATCAAAGCTGTTTAAGCATGCGTGTACAACATATTGCATAGGAGCTAGGCGCACGGTACTACACCTCTACATCTTGGAGCACGGCAGCAGACCATACCACAATTAATAGTAAACACCATACCAGTCCAGCTAGAAATGCGAATATGTTCTGAGGGTCATCATTAACGGTCCTAAATCAAAGAATGTGCTTGTCGTTATTTCATGTGCAGTGCCGTGCGCCTAACTCCTATGCAACTTTTTGTACGCTCATGTTTGATATATTTGCAATCCCGGGGATATACGCTAAAATTTTGAAAACAATTTAATGCTGCTAGCATAGTTTTTTCGAATGTAAGTGTATAGAAATATTTTATTACTTTTGGGTCAAACAAGTTATAAGTGCAGTTTGGGCTATGAGTTTCCAAACACCCTGTATAGTTCTTTCCACCGCATCTTAGTACCCATTAAGGCTATGAACAAAAAACTCCATGGCGTCAGCTCAAAAGCGAACTATATCAAACAAGCAACCATCGCATTTTCGTTAAAATAATTCCAATAAACTTTAATTATTACCCAAATGGTATAGAGATAAGGAAATTACAATCTAAAGGAAATGTTCCCACATTTGTGTGGAGAGAAAGTGAAAACCATTTATACCACGGTGTCTCACAATTAGTTCGGATTATACGCAGGTATGCACTAATTATGCTAAAGTGTTAAGAACAAGATAGGTTTAGTTGAAGGATTATACCCGAATTTGCGCGTGGAAGTGGAGTCAAAAACAGTTTAGAAAAAAAAAACACCCTCAATACTTCCGACCAGGATTTGAACCTTAACCTCCCTGTCATTGGTAGTCCGAACTTTTGCGAGGATGAGTATGGAAGCATTTTAGAGGTAATCTACCTTCATTTGCGTGTAAGGAACAATTTAGGAAAAGCCATGGTTACTAGAACTATCAGGGATTCAAACCCCTCTCTCCTCATTATCAGCAGGCCAGTTAGCATTAGAGTGACGCCATAGGCCTTAGCGTCTTAAACCATTCGGCCACCGAGGCTGGCATTTTCGGATTTCTTACAACCAATTTTTGAAAATGTTGAAGTTATTAGCGTTTTTTGGTTCAGAGAGTTTATCGGGACAGTACGTAAATTTGCAAGAGTTGGGTAAGGATTAGGAAGGTTTAATTTTATAAGAAATGTATCTATACGCATGGAGGGAGAAGAATTAAATAACTTTTAAATGACCCGCTTCGTCGACTGCATATTCTAAGGTGTCACTCTCACATTAGACTTGACTGCCGAAAACGAGGCGATGGAGGTTCGAATCTTGGTCGGGTTTACTAAAGGTGGTTTTCCAAAATGGGTTTTTCCCTCTCCCACTAAGCAAATGCTGGTACACTTTCTATAAATATAGCTTTACTCATTCCTAAAATCATTAGTGTAATTAGTACATAAGCGTATAAAACAAACGGGTAGTAAGACGTGGTGCTAAAATAAATAATTGGGGGAGGAGAGGCGGGTGGGGGGATGGAGATCTGTTCAACCAACCAGGATTGTATCACTTACCTCTCGATCATTGGCAAACCAGACAAGACGAAACAGGCGCCTTTTCGCACGTGCCCCGCCAGTGAGATTTTTGATAAAATTTAAACCCCCACACATAACAAACTAAACACTTTTGTGATGATTTTATCATATTTGCGTCGAAATATTATTTATTATTTACAGTAATTCACCGGCTTAGCCCAGACCTCATCAGGGAAAAATAACCCGTGACCCATAAAACTCGCGCACTCGCCTTTTTTTTTTACACCCTTGATATCGCTCGAGATAGTTAATTCCTTCATCCCCTCTCCCCTTTCTACTTGAAGTCATTACGCTCTTACAAAGGACGAATACTCGAGTCTAGACAGCAACTTCAAAGTGCACCAGGTCAGTGTTCTCATCCTGTACGCTTTGGTGAATTTCGAGTGATAAAGACTGTATCTCTGGCTGTCTAGACGCTCATTAGGTTAGAATAAACGTTTTAATATTTCACACGTGAGTTCATTTTGTTTCTCCTCATAATGTTAAAATAAACAACATCCTCACTGCACCATATTATTTTCTCTGTCATTTCCCTATAAACTATCCACAATAGTTCGTGTGTATTTCCTCTATGATACTATCCTATACTCTACTTAGCTTCCCTCTCCATCCACGCAAATGCAGGTACATTTGCTCATAATTATATACTCTCTGCCCCAACACATTAATTTAATCAATATAGCAGAAAGTAACGTAACACGCGGGACCCACTCCATTCCACTAAATGATTGTGTACCATACTCTGTATCTCTCGACCTGTTGACGAGGTGTGATTACATGGGTTATTATTGTTAGTTTTCTTGACAAGAGCAATTATTGATACCGTGTCGTACGTTAGGTGTGATAAAGAATAATTAAACCAGGAGATATCAGATATTCACTTGATGTATGGAATCGCCAAATGTGACGCAGCAGAAGAAATACGTTTTACGGGAATCGTTTCCCTAATAGACAGCTTCTTGACAAGAAAACATTCCAGGAGTTACATGAACACATATGCGATACAATATTTTGAAAATTTAAAAATGACACCTGGACACGTGAATATAACCCAGGACCTTTGGCCAATGCTCTAACCACTGAGCTATCCAGGAATCTTCACGTGCCCAGGGTCATTCTTCACTCATATTTTAAGGAAGAGTCTATGATGGACGTGCGGAAATCGTCGGCTACTAATGTATGATTTATTTTTTAAAAAGATCACGAGCTATCAGATAACGCAACTACCTTCGACTTGGAGTTGGCTTCATGCTGACACTTGGATGCGATTCCTTACAATTATATTAATTGTACAAGTGGTAGCATGAAGCCAACTCTGTGTAGAAGGTGGCTGCATTATCTGATAGCTCGTGATCACAATCAAAAATAAATCACATATTAGTAGTCGATGATTTCCGCACGTCCATCATAGACTCTGCCTTAAAATATGAGTGAAGAATTACCCTAATTATGACACACTTCCTGGATAGCTCAGTGTTTAGAGCATTGGTGTAGTAAGCGAAAAGTCCCGGGTTCGACTCCCGTGTCTAGGTGTCATTTTTCAATTTTCAGAATATGATATCTTGATGGAGAATTCTTCAATAAAAAGCATAAATAATAGCTTCGGCTATTTGATGATTATGATATACAAGATAATTTAGAAAACGAGTGTCAGAGACGCCGTCAAAACAGTGTCCGAGCTGCTACTGCTGAAGAGCGAGTTTTGCAGCAAGTTTAAGAAAATACTGGTACCAGTACCCGAAGAATGGCAGCAGTAGAGAACGTTGGACACATGGCAGTGTAGTGAGATCTGTGACGGGAACTGCTTTATTCGTACCACGTTCAAAGGGTACAGGAAATTAAGGAGGAGGATTTTCCTCCAACAGTCAACTTTTGTTCTTAGTTCGTCCAGATGTATATACCAGATCTGTATTTTCTTCCCAATGTATGCGTTACCGACAAAGCCACTAGAGATGGAGCCTTAAATTTATTAGCACTCATCATTGGGCTTAAGAAAATTCCCGTGTTATTTGTCAAGCACGACACCGAAACAATTCAGCGTCAATGTATGGACAGGAATACTCAGGGACAATTTAATCTGACCCGTTTTTATTGAGGAGAAATTAACATATCCATCTCATTTAAATGTTTTAAGAAATCGATTGAATGGACATTTGGAAGATGTCCCACTTGATGATGTGCGTCACTTGTGGTATATGCATGATGATGCAATGCCACATTTTAGCCGAGTAACCAGACATTTCTTAAATGAATGATTTTCTAACAAATGGATAGGTCGTGCAGAATCTACTGCCTGACCTACATGTTCCCCTGACTTAAATCCATTACATTTAATTTGTGGGGCCACTTTAAACCAATTGTTTATTCAACACCTATTACCAGCATTGAAATACTTCGTCAACATTTTCGAGAAGACTGCCAACGTATCCGACAAACAAAAGTTTGGATCTCTACAACACGACGAATGCAGGCTTGCATTCAGACCAAAGGCGACCATTTTGAGTACGTACTATAACGTCAAGCAGTTTAACATTACCGGAGTACAAACATGACTATAACTCTGAAACAAGGTCAAATGGGACACATGTTTATATTAAATTATGTCATTGTTTTTGTGTCTCCTATCCACCACTGAGGTGGGTTCCACATATTACGGTTCATCCTGTATATGAAACCCGGTTCAGTGGTCGAATGGATTAAAGCATCACTCTTGAAATATACTGGATTTCTGAATATGGTAAGATCGGGATTCGTATCCTGGTCAGATGTACGCAGGATAGTTTCTCCCTAAATGATTTCCCCCCAATCCCTCCCCACAAATTTCAGTTCACTTATTATAAACTAAACCTTCTGAATCACTAACACATTAGCGTAGTTAGTACATATGCGTGTAAGCCAAAGGATAGTAAGATGAGCTATTAATAACAACTGAAAGGGGGGGGGGGGAGGGACCGCATCGATGGTT
>CABEEJ010001031.1:60525-78927 GCA_901482245.1 Timema douglasi | reverse complement strand
GGGGGGGGGGGGAGTGACCGCATCGATGGTTACATGGTATAGTTCCTGCAATAGACTGTATTACTTGTGATGAGACCGAAGTTTGAATCTAAGCCGGGTGCACCAATGAGTGGTTTTATTGTCTCCTCTCTACGCTAATACAGGGTGCCCGAAAATTCACTGTGATCGAATGAACTAATTGTGGTAATGTAATCATACATACAATTAAAATTTAATTTTAATGAAATGGGATATATGTTCCAAGTGGAAGTGTCTGTGACTCAGGTAACCGTTATGTCGCTCTCACTCTCTCCACGTTGCGCTCACTCTGGTAAGTGTAACTGTGTTATTACATTACTAGCATTAGTACATTCAGTGAACAGTGACACCTGTACTGGTGGAATTTATATATTACTCCTTTGACAAAAACTAAATTGGGATTAATTTAGTTGTTTTATTTATGATAATATTTCAAAAATATGATACAACTGTTTCATTGACCTTCATTCCACTTCTTTCTAAATTATGAGACAAAAAACCGTACACGATGTGACGACGTCTGCTCCCAGCTGTATTTACTTACCAAAGTTAGATGTTATCCGTAGGGTGAGACAGAGAACCAACGTTTATACACAAAGTTGTTAACGGGGCATGAATGAGGGGTATTGTCTTCCCCTTCCTCCCTTTTTATCTCCACTGCCCTGAAATTGAATCCTAGATATGCGCCTGATTTTGGACTGATCTCAAGGGATGGGGCTCTTAAAGTAGTCTTTAGGATGTGTTAGATAAATAAAGGATGGGGTGAGGGGAAAGGATAGGAGAAGGAGGCTGGTGACTGGAGTCTATAACTGAACTATCCTTATTTTTTCTTTAAAAAAAACACACACACACCAAAATATGTCTGTGTCTAGTAACATTGGGTTATAGGTATGTTGCATAAGAGACACAGTCTCATCGTAATAATGATAGCCTTACTAAACCAAGCTATTCACAACAGTATAAAATAAGTTTACACTTATGCTTTGAAAGTCAGCTTTGCTCGGGAAAAGTTCCATACTGGTAAATTACAGTTTGCAAAACATCAGTACGCATGACACATATTTAAGCTATAAGTAGGCGCGAAACGAGAACAAGGGGCCTTTTTTTTTTTTTTGCAGAGTCCTTAGACTCCTCAGAGAGTCCTTATAGGTTTTTGATAGTTGACAAGTACCATTGAGACAAGACTCCCGTGTTCTTGTCCAGGACGAGGTGGTGTAGTTCACCGATATAGACTTATTAGAGGATGGTTCACTAGACTGGCTTACTTTATCTATAGATTTCGTAGTATTTTACCAATTAACTATATAAACTTCATCCCATGATGTACTTTAGTCTATAATAAATCCATCAACACATCTAGTTGGACTATTTTAAACGATCCTAACCATCAACTCTCATTATTTGTTAGGCTATCCTGATAGATTGGCATAATTATAAATACTGGATGGGGGCGGGGTGGGGGTGGGGGATGGAAAGCGTCAAATATTTAATTTCGGTAACCATATGAAACATCCTTCAGATAAAAATATCAAACAAAATAATATTATAACTGTTTGAAAAAATCAAATCTCATAAACTAAATTACCTTTAATTTTACAGCTGACTGTCAAAGATGGGGAGATCGAGCTTCGAATCTCGGTCGGGTGAACTGGGGTGATTTTCTATAAATGGTTTTAAACCCTCCCTCCACAAAAATGTGGGTTCACTTCCTATACATTCAACCTTACCTATTCCTGTCCCATTAACTTAATTAGTACTTAAGCGTATAAACCGAACGGGTAGTAGGACGTAGTGCTATAATTTTTAATTTAATATTACAGTTAGAGTAAAAATTACAATTTGGCCTCGATATATGACATCTTACACGTAAATATAAAGTTTGAATGGAATCCATCACGCTGTTTATATTTTTATTTTTCAAGAATACAATACTTCCTCCATAGGATAATATACAAAATATCGGGGTTGGATATGTAATAAGCAAAGCGTCATCAACTTCGCTGGTCCCGTGAACTATGGCGTCCCATCACTCCCGTATTTTTTGATTGCTATTGACAGCTAGCTAGGGCTTTGGGTCTCTAATGGGTGTGTTGGACTTTTTTTTTCCGTCTAATAGATTTTCCACTTTCCATTCATTCAAATTAGGCTACTTTTTTTTTCTTTATAAATTACACTTCTATAATCCCATATATTATTATTGTAAATATGTGGATATACCGGACTGGTATAAATACGTGGATTTAGTGAAAAACATCAAACAAAGGTTCGTGTGTTACTGACCTAATTTCTGGCCAAACAATCCACGTCTGACGCAATCTCATAATACCACTGGCTGACTTGGCTTGTTCGTTGGTTAAGGTCCACATGGAAGTTTCACTAAACGGCCCCCTCAGGTTCTTGGGGGTAGGGAGGAGGAGGGAGGAGGGAAATGTATATGACAAACATTGAGTTACGTTGAGCACAAAGGGAAGAATGTAACTAACATTTTTCTCAGGTGACCTTGTAGAATGTTTTCAAAGAGAAACGTTATTTATCAAACATTAGCCTTCCCTGATGGCTGAGTATATAAGCTACGTTCTGGTTATATCCAAGCTGCTGCCTAAAGTGTTTTTTTTAGTACCACGTCCTACTACCCGTTCGGGTTATACGCTTGTTCACTAACTACACTAATGGTTTTCGGGATTGAGGAGGTTATATTTATATAAAGTGTACCTGAATTTGCTTGGGGGAAAAGTGGAAAACCATTTAGGAAATAAACACCCTAAGTATACCCAACCAAGAATCGAACCTCCATCTTATCATCATCGGTAGTCTAGTCTACTGCTAGAGTGGTGCGTTAGACCACGTGACCACCGAAGCGGGCAATGGTGTTTGATTGACATGAAATTAAGGATATAAGATCCATTATTGTTTTTAATTTTAAACTGGTGAGGATCACCACTATTCAGAAACACTTTAAATGTTAGTTTGTTGTCTTTAAGTAAATGCCACTTATATGCCTGATCGTAAATATCATAAAGCCCTCCATTTGTATATCATTGATCATATTTTGGTCAACTTTGATGGCCGCATAGTCTAAAGCGTTACTCTCACAACATATTGGACTGTAGATGATGGTGAGATCGAGGGTATAACCGTGGTCTGGTGTACTGAGGGTGAATTTTCCTAGATTGTTTTTCAATCTTATTCCACATAAATGCGGATACAATTCTTCACAGTTAAACCTACCTCATTCCTAAATAATTAGCGCAATTAGTACATAAGCGTATATAGCCTGAACGACGCGGTGCTAAGAAACAACTTTTAACATATGATCCAACATACATTTATATTTTTGTACAAAGCCCAGCACATTTTATTTTGGTATATTATTCATATTTTCTTACCCGCCTTGGTGGACTAGTTAGCTAACGCGCTGGTTTTGTGTTGAACTAGACTGCCGAGGACGGGGAGATCTAGGTTAGAATTTCACTCGGGTGAACTGGGGGTACGTAAGTGGATTTCCACTCTACGGGTTCACTTCCTCTATATCCAACCTTTCCATTTCCTAAACCCATTAGCGCATTTAGTACTTAAGCGTGTAACCCGAGCGGGTAGTAAGAAAAGGTACTAAGTATTATTATTATAATACATATTTTCATACCAAACGTTAAATAATTTTGATATCTTAAATATTAATTATATATAAACATAACAAGATAAATTGGTTACCCACTGCTAAGAGCCCATTTCCCTTAATGAATAACACCTGACTGGGGTGTAGTACAATTTCAGAGGAAGGGTCGTTTAGAAACCACAAAAAATACTTGGATCAAAATTGATAACTTTTTACTATTTTATTAGTGTTATTTTATACTTTATATTATAACGTTTATTAAAGGCAGCAGCTGCATATAGCATGGCCTGAAGTATGAATACATATGTGAAAGTGACTCTAGTAACTTATATGGCTGCCAGATAAGGCCCTTTCAATGAAAATTGGTCTATGAGTGATACAGCTCGAACCAGTCGTTGCATAGGGGTGTGTATTTTTGTATTTTACTCTAATAAAAAGTTAAATAAAGGCCAGTGAAACAGTTTAACCATGTTTGAAACAAATAAACCATAATTGAAAAATAACTATTATTTTAAAATGAAAAAAAGTACTAAACTGGTGTCAATTTTGCTTTTGTCAAGTGAGGAGTGTAGAAAAACACACTTTGATGAGAGATCTACCTCAATCGTAATCATGTAGTTATTTTTTCAATTAATTTATGATTCAAGGGACTTAAATCAATTCTATGTGTTACCTTTCAAACCCGATTCCAGGACAAACTGACTAGGCCGAATCGAAATATCCTAAGATCCTCAGTATGTACTAGTTTAGTCTAGTCTAAATTCATTGATCCTGAAATTTTTGCCTTGCTCATAGGACAAATTAGTATAGCCTACAATTTTATCAGGCCAAACCAGGTTTAGCTTAGCTTAGCTGACAATATTTGCGCTCTAACTGTGGATGATGAGACCTGTCCGAGGTCATTTCATCGAATGGGTTAAGAAGAATGAAATCGGTGACCTGGCGGTCTAGGGGTAAAGTGTCAAACTTCTTTGCTGGCGGCCGGGGTTCAATCCTCGGTCCCGGCACAGATTTATATGATTACCAAACCCTTCCTTCACCTCTGACAAGACATATTGNCGTTAAACTGTAGGTCCTCCATTTCATCTCACAATAACCCTACCATTACACATTAGCGTAAGTGCGTATAACCCGAACGGGTAGTAAGACGCGGTGCTAATAATAATAATAATAATAATAATAATAATAATAAGATTGAAAACCGGTACTGCCCCAAAACATCAGGCTGTATCGGTTTATACTCCAAGCCACAGGATGTATCGATTCGACCTAGTCCGATCTAGTTTGTCCTGAAATCGGGTTTGGACAGTAACATAATATATATATAAAAAGCACAGATAGCTAATATCAAATAAAAATGTCAGAAATAATGGTTCATTACTTTACATCAATTATTATTTACGGCCTGTGCCCGGGGTCAGTTTTTTATTCAAGTCGTATATTTTCCACTACCGGCTCGCTAGGCCTGTTGAAGCTTCATTTGCCTTATAATCTAACTTAATACTAGTACAGACACAACATCCAGTCCTTGTGAAAGAGGAAACACACATTTCATCAATTATAATTTTTTTTTCGAACATGTTGGGAATTGAACCCAGAACCCTTAGCTCAGTAGACAGACACGCTACCGACTGAGATAAGGTGTAGGATATTGTTAATTACGCGCATATTGAAAATTGGAAAGTCAGTAGATTTCTTTCAACTTTTCGTCTGAGCTCTCCATATATTTATTTTATATATATATTTTATCGTATATTATACTTGACAGTGAAATATTACAGTATCTAGTTTGGTCACCATATATATACACGAGTACTTTTAGCTGCTCTATAGAAAGAGAACGTTGCCCAGGGAATAGTTTTGAGTTTGTCTACACGTCATACCCATAACGAGATGACGCAATAATGATTATGAAGGTGTGGAGCCAGTGGAAATCTTAAACCTAACTTAACTAACCAGACCACGGTGACCATAGTAACAGTTCCTATTTCGGCAAAAATACCTATGGTACCATCAGGAATCGAGCCCCGACCTCTAGATTAGTAGCCAGGGTGGCTGACCACTCGACCAAGAGACCGGTATGTATTTATACTAACGGGATAGGGTCGGGGTAGGTATAATTGAGATGAAGTGTACACTCTTTCGCTTAGAAGAACAGTTGGAAATCATGTATGTAAAATCACCTCAGTAAAACTAGCCGGGATTAAAACACCGACCAACCAAGACAAGATTCCTTTTTCCATTTATCCGCCAGTTAGGGTGGAAATGTAGGGGTGCAGTTAACAAACTTATTTAACGTCAGTGTTGTCAATTCATTGATGTACTTAAACTTTTAAAATACGATTCTGTACAGGCCCTGGTATCACGTTTATCACTATCCGTAACGTCTTTACTTACTGAGTCGACAACTGGCCGAGTGTTTATCGTTAAGTAAGTTTTTCTAAGTTATTATTATTATTATTATTAATATTAGCACCGCGTCTTACTACCCGTTCGGGTTATACGCACTTACGTTAATGTGTAATGTTAGGGTGATTGTGAGATGAAATGAAGGACCTACAGTTTAACGTGGAATCCGAACCACGGTGGAGGCCTGGCATTCCCCACATTCACAAGATGTCTTGTCAGAGGTGAAGGAAGGGTTTTTCAATCAGATAAATATGTGCCGAGACCGGGGATTTAACCCCGGACCCCAGCATAGAAGTCAGACACCTTACCCCTAGACCGCCAGGTCACCTTTTCTAAGTTGAATTAGTGTGTAAGGTGTCAGCCATGTGTTTAGTAAGTGGACACAAAATACTCCAATAAAACAAAACAGACAGGCCTAAGTAGGCACATCCACTTTTTTTTAAAATGAAAACAGGTCAACCCACATGCTTTTCATGAGCTATTCAATTATTTTTTAAGTTAAGCCTGAAAAGTGTGTAGAACACAATCAAATAAAACTATCCGGTCGAGTTAGAAGACTTCCAAATGGACAAAAACAATTCAACAAGAGAACAGCCTATAAGTGACGTCTGTATTAGAATGCACATAATAATAATAATAATAATAATAATAATAATAATAATAATAAAGTACATTAAATTACTACCATGGTTGTGTGTTTTAAAAAGAGTATTCAGGGAATTTATTTAATATGTAGAGAAAACTATGATTAGGATTACTAAGAAATTGATATTCTGGAATTCGAAAAAATTTAAGATTCAAATAAAAATCATTCAAATTTTGAGTGTTTTTTTTAACAATTATATAATGCGCATAAGTAGCTTTGTCCAACAAATCAATAGAACAAACCTATACTAAATCCCATTCCACTAATTTAACACTCAAATAAATGTAAAACATTAAAATAAAAAACATAACTTTTTATTAGAAAAAATTGGAATTTTACTATGAAAGGTTTGAATGAATTTTGATAGTAAGAGATGTATACATTTTGTTTATTATTGTTTGTGGATTTTAAAATGTCCTAAGTATATTAACATTTATTTACGTTTTCTATTTTTTTATAGCATTTAAAGAATTAATGTGAACAAAATCATAGTTAAAAAAAACACGTTATTCTTATTTGGTTTTGAGAATCTGGATTCGTAGGTAAAATGAGGATTCATATTCGTGGATTCAATCAAACACTAATGATGAATTAAATGAGGTGATATCATGCCCTCGTTCCAGATAATGGTTGGTTCGATGCAAGAACTTGTCCACACTACAAGTTGGCGAAAGGAGGCGACAGTGAGCTTAACTTTTATACGGTGGTTCAGGATTTAGACCCCCGTTAAGAATATTGTTTACTCCACTCACATACCACCAGGCGAATATATATATTTACAATTCCTTCACCTCACACGGTTTTATTGGGCTATCTACAACCCAATTTTTTATGGAAATTCCTTTTAGAAAATACAAGAAATATTTTTACAGACCAAATTAACATTTAACATTACTAAAAGTATTTTGAAAATCGAAACATGACACCTGGACTCAGCATTCTTAGTTACTAAAAATTGTTGTTTTATAGGTATTTATATTATCTATTAAAAGTGAAAGATGCAATTCATATCACCTGACGTATGAATACGTGAAAGTAGATTTAGTAGCTTTTCAAAATGTCAAATAATTGCCCTTTCTTTGAAAATTGGACTAGTTAAATACACTTGTACACAGTACTATCAGTATGGTGATAAAAAAAAGGAAACTATTTTTTTTATACCCGTCTCTTTTTTTTTTTCTGGGCGGGTCACAGGTTTTATTTCCCTTCATCCCCCACAGCTTGGTCGATCGTTGGCAACCGGCTCGACTGTGACCAAATTCAATTCTTCGACGCAGCAATTCACTGAATGTTAGCCACCTGCAGAACATTTAGCGGAAAGGACCATACTTGAGCGCAACACCATTTCAGAAGCTCTGTACGGACCTAACTTTAATCTTCTTTCTTTCTTTCTTTCTTTCACCCACAACTTTTTTTTCTTTTTTTCTTATTTTAGTTTTACCCACCACTTTCCCTTGGGTTTCGTGCTAAAAAAAAAGATCATCCTTCTGGTCGCAGCTCTTTATATTCCCCTCTTTTCTGTATCTGTGGACGAGTGGTAAGGTAGGCTGGCTACATACCTAGGGGGTTCTTGATTCGATCCCAGAGGCCATGGTTGAAATAATTCAGTGTTCGACATTTTGTGTTTCTCACACTTGATTCTCAGCTTATACACGCCTATGTACTAACTACACTAACGTGTTAAGGATGAGGAAGGTTGAATTTTAGTGGAAATATACACGCATTAGCGTGGAGGGAGATTGCATCTATGGGGGGGAGGGGTGGGGGGGGGGGACCCACCCTCAGTAGTAACCCCAACCTTGATTCGAGTCCCGATCTACTCTTTTTCGAAAGTCCAGTCTATTGCGAGAGTAACGTCTTAGCTTTTACCTTGCGGTTACCTAAGGAGGTTACAATTACTTGATTGTTTTAAATATGTATCATCTTTGACGGTTTAGGAGCTCTGTTTTGTAAACTCTGTAAAATCACCTTCCATTAAGTGCTAGGACACTCATTATTTTGTGACCTACTGAATTTATTATTACCCTCTTCAGTTGTTGCATAGTCTAACGCGTCATTATTGTGTTGTACTCGTCTTCCGGTGACGGGGAGATCAAGGTTCGAATCTCATTCGGGTGTGTTGATATTGTTTTGTCTTTTTCTAAATGGTTTCAAATTTTTTCCCTTTGCGCAAATGTAGGTAGATTTTCCTCTCAAATTCTACTTTCTTATTTCCTACTGCATTATCGTAATTAATAGACTAATAATAATAATAATAATATTATTATTAACTAGAAATACCGTGCGGCGTCACCCGTGACCCTTCAAAAATTTGTTAAAAATAGCCTAATTGAAAAGATAATTAGAGATTAAAAATTTGGATTCGAGGTGCATTCGGACCCCCTTCCACTCACCTATGTTAAAAAATTTCAGATCTCTCCATTTTGTAGATTTGGCTGGGCATCGCACACAAACAAACACACTCACAGACAAACACTGCCTTTTATTATTATAGATTATAGTGTTGACATCACGACAATTTTTATTTTGTTATACTCTTCATAACTTTAAAACCAATCTACCGATTTGAATAATTTAAAAAGTAATTTACTCCTACGTAAACAGCCTAAATGATTACATAATCGATTTGGATAAGGATTCATATCATGATTACGGATATAATCACTTTTTGTTCGCATCCGTGTTTTAGTTGACTAATTTCAACAAAAAAACGTTTATTGTAACATAACTATAATAACTACAAATATTGTCACGTGGACTTTTTTGCTCCCATTAGTGAGAACGTTCAATATTTATAGTATTTTCTTATGTAATATCAATAGTTTTTGCAGCGCACGCGGAGAAAGCATATTTTTAGGCAATTTTTTATACCTTGTGTAAAACTATCGACATTTTTATAAGGAATAAATTAAATTTTCAAAATAAAATATAGCCTATGTTACTCGCTGATAATGTAGCTTTATATTGGTGAATTTTTTTAAAAAATTGGTCCAGTAGTTTTTGAGTTTATCCATTACAGACAAAAAAAAGAAAAAAGAAAAAAACAAATCTTTCATATTTATAATATTAGTGTAGATAAAAATAATAGAATGCTTTGACTACATAAATCTGTAGCCAAGTTTGAGGAAAGATTAGCCAGTACTAATGCATACCGTCACCCAGGGGACGCCTGGATGTACTAATCGTACATCATTTTCGCGGACTCTTTCTCCTTGTCCCGATGAGATGAGGGGATGATGATAGAGAATATGACGGGGGGGAGCCACTGAAGATCTTAATCCAACTTAGCCCTAATTAAACAAATTGTGGTGACCATGAGAATTATCCTCCTTCCAAAACAAAAATCTTTGTACCAGCTGAGATTTGAACCAGATACATTTAATTCTGACCACTATACCACAAGTCCATTTACCGTAATTAAAATGTGTTTACAACCCAAAATTATATTAATACGTGGCTTAAACAAAAACGCCAACACTTCACTTATTAACTTATTAATCAGCATATCCTAATATATTTATCACAACATTTTGAAGTGTGGAACTTCATTCCACCTCATTACAATATATTTTTGAGCATATTTTGATATAACACGGGGAATTGATCTACGACCTGGTTCACGTGATCGTTATTAAATGACAGTTAGCTCTAACCTATAACGGGAGCAAATTATATTATCAAAACCTGGACGGGTTAATTTCATTCCCGAGAAAATGGATAATCGCCAGCAAAATAATTACTTCCCCTACCACCCTTTATAGGCATCGACCAGTGTGAGGGAAGCTTTTAATAAGAATTTCGTCAAGTTCTCTTGCTGAAGGTTGATGTAAAAAGAACTCCCCATTTCCGACACAATCCTCCCGCCCTTGCCCTCTTCCCAAACTTGTTGACGCCCTCAAAGTAAAAGCTCTATTTCTAGAGAAAACTTTTCTGTAGGATGGGCTTCCGGTCATGATTTTAACGTGGGAGTGAAAATAGAAGAATAAAAGTAAGATTTAAAAAAAACTTGATAGAAGTTGCTGTAATTACCGTCATTAATATCAGCTCTTAGCCAGAAAAGAGATCTCTAAGGTTTTTTTTATAAATAGTTTTCTTCTAAAGATGGAGGGAATTTAAATGTTGCTAAGAACGTCTTTTAACACAATTTTTTTTAAATAGGTTTTTATTTCGAAACAATTAGAGAGTTTTTTTTCAGATTGAGAGAAAAAAAATGCATCGTTGGGCAAACCAACTAGTTAATTTTGCCAGTGATGGGGATATTGGGATCCAAATACCAGCTGGGAGTGATAAGGGGTTACTCTCCCCTCACGCTAATGCAAATATATTTTAATTTTTTTGTTAATCTCCTTTTAAAATAATTAGTTAATTGCCTTGATGCTTACTATACTAATTAAAAAAAAGTGTTGGATCAAACCAAGTTCCCCCAGAACCAAAGCTATCAGCCCCATCCACTCAGTCACAGAGACGGATGCAGCCATCTGTGACCGAAACCGGTTCCCATAGTCCCGAAGTCGAGACACTCCAAAAGCTACCCGCTGTAGGTGTGTAGGTTCATGATAAACTAATTACACGGACCAACTTATAATAATGCGAGACGAAAAGCGCGTTCTCTGTGGCAACGTCAAAGTGTCCTAACCGATGAATAAACATGAAACCCTATCTCCTCGTTGCAAGGATTCAAACCCTTTGAAACGCTACCAAACGTGACCGACCCCACCTTTGTGGCTTTTGCAAGCAAGAGGGGTGTGTAGGGGTGTATGGAGTGTTCTTCTGAGGTTAACTAGGAACGATAATCCTTCAAACAGTGAACAAAGGAACGCCACTCTGCCTTTGCGAGCTGTGAGATTACGTGAGATAACAGATGCAAGAGAGTTGAACGAGAATTCGAGATATCACACTTGCAGTTCTTATTCATTTGAGATATTCATAATGTACGCCTCGGTGTCAGCATGGTCTTAAGGCGTAAATAAACTGCTAAACCCTTCCTTCACCTCTGACAAGACATCTTGTGAATGTGGGGAATGCCAGGCCTACACCGTTGGTTCGGATTCCACGTTAAACTGTAGGTCCTCCATTTCTTCTCACAATCACCCTACCATTACACATTAGCGTAAGTGCGTATAACGCAAACGGGTAGTAAGACGCGGTGATGATAATAATAATAATAATACAAACTAAACTGCCGATTACAGGGAGATTGTGTCTCGAATCTAGTTTGGATGTACCGAGTGTTTTGTCCTGAATGGTTTTTTACTCTCCCTTCACGTAAATGCGGGTATAATTCCTCTATATTCAACCTTCTTCATCTCTAAATCATTAGAGAGCTAGCACGTAAGAGTAACCTGAATGGGTAGTAAGACACGGCGCTAAAAAAAAATCATTAGAGACAGCCCACAGAAGCGGTGAGCCGCGTTGCGGACAGTCATAAATCCGTAGATATTCGATATGGTAGATTTTTCACCAAATATAACCCGCCTCTGTGGCGTAGTTGGTTAACGCGCTAGTCGTGTTGAGCTCGACTGCTGAGGACGGGGAGATCGAGGTTCGAATCTCGGTCGGGTGAACAGGGGGTGGTTTTTCCTAAATGGTTTTCCACTCTCCCTCCACGAAAATGCGGGTCCACTTCCTCTAATTAAACCTTCTCAATTCCTGATCCATTAGAGTAATTAGTGCTTAAAGCGTATAACCCTAACGGGTAGTAAGACGCGGTGCTAAATATTATTATTCACCAAATATCTTACCTTTGAAAATACCCTTTTATTTGGTCACTAAACTAATCCACCTGTTTGAATGGGAAAGAGTCCACTCACAATATCTAAAGTTTTAAAGTTAACACTACATTTTAATTTTTTCTAATAAGAGACCAAATGAGTTTGAATAAGAAATTAACAGCGTTTCCATTTCTCTCCTAGCACTTATTTATCGACTACAGAGCTTGACGGTTGACTGAGAAAGTCACAAACGTCGGGTTTCCCCTGTCTGATATAGAATAAAAAACTTTGGGCATATATCCTCTCAGTTATGATTAATTGGTCTGAAATTTTTTACCAAGGAACTTTCCAGAAAATTGACTTGAAAATTTACAGTGACGCTTTAATCTCTATAATTACCACGTTATTCAAGAAGTGGTTTGTTAATTAAAAATATGATTCCTGACAAAATGGAGGCGAAAGTTAATTAAAAACCTAATATTTTAAGATGTAAAATTTTATAAAAAGTATGATAAGGTTGAATTAGTTAATTTTCAACGATTTTTCACTCGAAATATCACAGTTCAGAGATCAACGTATATGTTTAGATACATGATTGATATTTCCTCAGACAAATAAACTCATTTTTTAACCGGGACACAATACAAACGTTTAAAAGATGTTGGTGACCTGGCGGTCTAGGGGTAAGGTGTCAGACTTCTGTGCTGGCGGCCGCGGTTCAATCCTCGGTCCCGGCACAGATCTGATTACCAAACCCTTCCTTCACCTCTGACAAGACATATTGTGAATGTGGGGAATGCCAGGCCTCCACCGTGGTTCGGATTCCACGTTAAACTGTAGGTCCTTCATTTCATCTCACAATCACCCTACCATTACACATTAGCGTAAGTGCGTATAACCCGAACGGGCAGTAAGACGCGGTGCTAATAATAATAATAATAATAATAATAATAATAATAAAAAGGACGTTGCCTAGCTGTGACCTCATGACAGGTCAAGATAGGACTTCTCATGTTAATACATTTACGTTAGGCTAGCTAGCTTAATCGTGGAAATTGCCTATAGGAATCTTCCTACCAATATGTAGATTCAAAAAAAGTCAAAGGAAATATAATATGTCTGTTTATCTATACTAGGAAACAAGTAAAAGGTAAATTTAAAAAGTGATTCAATGTTTTCAAGTAGCAAATAGTATAATGAGTGTGTACACTCGTCAGAAGAAGAGGGGAAAGGTTATAAACAGGTAAATAAGAGGTATCGCAGGGTGAACTGTTAATTTTCTTCCATCTCTTTCTATTCAGTACTGCACCCATCCTTCGTACTTAATGGGCAACAGGAAGAACGCGCAACATTACAATCGCAAACAAAGCCAGGCAAATGAAGAGTGATCTCTCTAGAACAATACACAAATATATATATTTCCATGTGTATATGATAACTTTTTCCTACCAGATCCTTTCACATACCACCAAAGTTGCCAAAAAAAGGAATATAACCATATATTAGTCAACATTAAAATATAAACATCGGTAGCTGATCTGGGCATAACAGAGAAGTCCAATTAGAATATTTTCTTTGATATTTATTAGTTAGAATAATATTATATTTAAAAAAAGATATATACCAATATATGTTATGTATACACAATGAATCGAATTTAACACTGATTTATACATTATCAATTTATCATTAAACTACTAGAACATTATATATTTTCAATTTATTTATGTATGTATAAATTTAGTAGAATATTAAACCATTCATGTTTTCATTAAACATTCCGATCGATCTACAGCTGTATAATAGATTATAACATCAAAACAGGCAATTCTTTATAATAGAACATATTTAAAAATTGCAATAAAATTTACAATAGACCAACTGACCTGACCAACTGACTGTCAGAACCAAAATGCAATTACTTCAGGACCACATCAAAAATTGCAACTATTTCTCGTAGGTATAAAAGATTAAATTTCTTGTTTAGAGTATACAAAAGGAAAACTTTCATTTAACAGGGATATTACTTAAGACATTATTCATTTTCTCCCAATAAGTTTACGTTTTACGTACGAGGTATCATCATATTTACATACTTAAGGTTATACACCATAAGGACAAAATCATAATAATGACTTGACACATTTATAATTTGTTTATCAAACTTGACTTCATGAAAATAAAACATAATGTGTAAAAGATTTTATAAGTTACGTCATTACGTATACTTAAAAGAGACCCAATCAAAACTATTACATTTAGAAAAGCATCATTACTAAAATTAACTCTAGTTATTTTACA
The DNA here is from genome assembly GCA_901482245.1 of Timema douglasi. NCBI lineage: Eukaryota > Metazoa > Arthropoda > Insecta > Phasmatodea > Timematidae > Timema > Timema douglasi. The sequence goes on along the minus strand of CABEEJ010001031.1, from coordinate 64,226 downwards.
GATCAAATATTTTTTTAAATTTTATATACGAAAATTTCCAAATGTTCAACATTTTATTACTAACAATAATAATCGCCAACACGAAACCCAAAATGGATCTTTCTAACTTTGAGTTTCATTATATGCCACTGTACAAAACACTCATATGTTATAGATTGATTAAAATAATAAAACTTATTATAGATTTTCCTAGCTCTAAACTATAATTTAGTTAGCAAACCAATTACATATCATATTTATTAACTATGTTCCAAAATTCTTTATTCAAATATTTAATTTTATATATATAACAATTTTAGAATATTGTACACAACAAGAATTTTGAGTCAAAAGATTTACGTTAAATATCAACATGCCAAAACGGTAATTTTAAATAAAAGGCTGAAAAAGAATTTAATAACTTAAATTTTACTGGAAAAGAAACGTCCTCAACGAAAATCCAAACAAGAGTAATTTTCCAAGGCAAATACAGCGATATATATTGACTCTACAGCTCAAACTGAAGCGTACACGATAGTAAAATGGAGGGCAGGAAGGAAAAGCGATTGGATGGACACGTGATGTAAGCTTGGTTTGCCTTCTATTATGTGCCAGAACCTTGGAGAAGGTCAATATAGATAGGCCTATATTCTTCTAGAAGCTTGTAGTCAATTCTGGTCTATGGCGGATGCGGCAGCGGTGGATAAAACCAGAACTATCCTCGATTTCATGTGACTCCGTCAGTTGACTAGGCTAGTAGATTGGGGTAGGTCCTGTTGTTTCGTTTATCACGTGTTTTTAAAGGTTAAGTGGGGTTGGGCGTATATATATATATATATATAATTCTTGAATTGAAATTTTCAATAACCTTTTCCTTAAAGCCATATCAACGTCTGGAATTTATTCAGTGATAATTTTGTCAAGATTTATGATGGCACGAGATTTTTGCTGATCAAATCTTTATACGTCAATTATCCCCATTGAAAGTAGACGGTGCCTGTCGAATCAGGAGGACGTGAAAAATAATTGCCTAGTCATAAACATATCGAGTTAAACTCCATATATCCTAGAGAAATTGCCTAATAATCGATATGTAGAGTGAAAATCCAAATGTACCTAAAAATTGCATCCGTCAGACGAAACGCACTTTAACCTCCTCGGATATGTAAACGATCAGAATTTCCGTTATGGAACGGACAACAAGGATGTATGTGATGTCATGGAGGCCACTTAAAACAATATTTAAAAAATATGAACGGCATTGCACTCTCGTTTGTCAAATGATGCTGCTTTATTATAATTCAACCAGAACTCTACTTAATAATCTTTATAGAAACCGTCATATTCTGTTGGCGCACCTGTACAAAAAAACAAACACCACACGATGTAAAATATTTATATACTGTCAGCACTAGGGTCGTATAGTTATATTTTTTGTTGTTCTATACTGTCAATCCCGGCACAGATTTATTTGATTACCAAACCCTTCCCTCACCTTTGACAAGACATCTTGTGAATGTGGGGAATGCCAGGCCTCCACCGTGGTTCGGATTCCACGTTAAACTGTAGGTCCTCCATTTCATCTCACAATCACCCTACCATTACACATTAGCGTAAGTGCGTATAACCCGAACGGGTAGTAAGACGCGGTGCTAATAATAATAATAATAATAATAATAATAATATACTGTCAACTATGATTTGGCCTTTGCCGATGGTCATGCAGAATAAATGTCAATTTCGTCAAAATTGGCTTACTGGAGACAGGGAAGTGTGGTGTTTGAACCGGGTTGGGTGTACTGAGAGTGATGTTTTCTAAATAGTTTTCCACTCTCCCTCCATGTGAGTACGGATAAACTTCCTCTAAATATAGCCTTCCTTAACCTAAACACATTAACGAAGTTAGTGCAAAATCGTATAGCCCTAACGGGTAGTAAGACTCAGTGTTAAAAAATAATAATGAAAGTTTAACTAATACTTATCAGATAATGTTCATTCGACCACTTTCTTACTATAGATTTACCAACACTTTGTAAAACTTGTCTGGAGTTCCTAGATATATATTTGATTTATACTTTAGTTTATCTACTAATTTGTATTTATTAACATGTGCTGAGGGAGTTGGAAAAGGTGGGTGGGGGGAGAGGTGGGTACTGCCTCATAGTAATCACTGTACCCCTTAAAGTTCCTACACTTTAGGAAATGAGCTACTTACTCACTCGTTGAAACTTACGAGAAGAAACTTTCATGAACATTAAATATGAAATTCTTGGTAGGGGGGTTTCCCGAACTGATGACTGACTTCCTCAAAGTAATTAATTCACTTGGCCGAGGAAAAGTTGAAGTAATTTTCTTATTTAGTTTGATTTCAGACTTTTATTTATACATCACTTATTCCTAATGGATTTTATGTACACCCCTTGATCTGACGAATACTTGGAACAACGGAACCCAAGCCTGAGCCAAATGGTCTGAACCATTTGACTTGCTTTACACTTTGATCACCGCTTACGGGATAGGTAGGGGGTTCGAAGCCCTGCTGTTAGTTTTACAGTGTGGTTTCCCCAGTCTCTATTAATGCTTCCTCTAAACCATGAGCTATTAACTTGTGGTCATTGACCTTAAAAGGGTCCGTGAATTGTTGGGATCAACAGCCTTTACAGCCCTCCTCGGTGGCCACATAGTCTAAGTTGTCACTCTCGTTATAGACTATACTGCTGATGACAGGAAGATATGGGTTAAAATAAAGTTTGAGCGTAATGAGAGGAATTTTTATAAAATGGTTTTCCACTATTCCTTAACGCAAATTGGGGTACATTTCCTATAAAATCAACCTTACTCATCCTTAACCCATTAGCGTGATAAGTACAGTAGCGTGTATCCCGAACAGGTATTAATACTCGGTGTTAAAAAAACCCAACTTTTACACTGATATTTCTTTAAAAAATAAAATTTAGTTTTAACAAGACCATATTTTAAATGTAGTATCTTGTTCTTAATGCGTTAGTAAAGAAGTACATACCATATCATTGTATATAAAAAGGGTTTTGTATTTTTACTTTCTCTTGACACCTCGAAGAGAAAGTATTGTCATCATCATAAAAATTGAACTTGATATTTTGATAAAATATCAACTTTTCACGACCCCCTGAAACCAAAATATTTATTTTCGCATTACCGCCTGTCTGTCTGTCTGTATAAACATCTGTCTGCCTGTAGCTTGGGCTAGAGCCAAAACTATTTTACATATTGGGCTAACGCTTTGTATCTGGGGTTTTACTAAGGTCCCCTTGAGGCGTTCTTGGGATTATATTTCTAACCCTAAATTTAAGGGTAGTTTACCGAAGAACAAAAAACCAAAATTGATTCTCGAAATTCACTTTAATAAATTTAATTACATTTTATATCTAGACACTTTGTATTGTTATAAAAAAGTTGGAAATTCTCATTTTCTCATTAAAATTACTTTAAGGGTACCTTACATAAAGGAAATTTTCCGATTTTGTTAATTTCTCTGCAACTATTTGAGATAAGACGAATTTTATAACTTATCATTGTAAAGTTGTAGTAGGGGAATGCCAGGCCTCCACCGTGGTTCGGATTCCACGTTAAACTGTAGGTCCTCCATTTCATCTCACAATCACCCTACCATTACACATTAGCGTAAGTGCGTACAGCCCTAACGGGTAGTAAGACGCGGTGCTAATAACAATAATAATTTA
>CABEEJ010001031.1:21549-49640 GCA_901482245.1 Timema douglasi | reverse complement strand
AGGTTTTGGAGTGTATTGATGGGTGAGAGGGAAAGAAAAGAGAGAAAGTGAGAAAGGGGGGGGAGGTTCAAAGGGTCAGATGAGCAGGAAGAAACCAGGGTCACTTACTTGACATGTACCGAACCAACTTTCATATAAAGCATGTATAACATGACTTGTCTCGCGCGGGAATTCAACGTAAAGTTTGTTTCGTATCTACTTCGGTTTTTTTATACATGTGTTTATTTTATTTTGGACTCTACTTCATGAAAAAGAGAAGATTGCCAAAGGCTAGAGGGACGAGGCGAACCCTTTTTTTTTATCCTTCTGACGCACAGCGGAAGTAACATAGTGTCTGAGTTTGTTACAGTTTGACAATTTGATGGAAAGGACCCACACGGTGACGTCATCAAAGGAATGTAAACTTGTCAGTAGCGATAGCTCCACATACCTGGACAAAGAAATCCCTTCATTTAATATTTACCAACTGAAGCCTTTCCTTTTTTTTTAAATAAAAAAATCCCATCCGTAGTTCATGTTCTTTCTCATTCCAAAGGCAGAGGAGGAATAGTTGCTAAAAAAATATTATTTTCAGTAACGTTTATTTAGTCGAAATAGTTTTGATTGGCCGATATTTGGTGTAGAAAGAAAGACTAAAATGAAGTAATAAATAAATAAGTCCTAGAAAAAATTACTAAAATGTATATATATATAAATATAATTTAAGTTTAGCTGCACGAATAGAGTGTCTGACACTAATAAAAAATGTTCCACCTCAGATTGTGTTTTTTTTCTATCACTTTGCGTAATTTGGGTAACTAGCACTTTGAACCGACCCTAGAGTAAATTACTAATAGCTCTTACCACTATCTACTTTAACACACCACTGAAAGGTTAAATTTTTACCCACCTAGCCACTCCGGTGGCCACGTGGTCTAACGCACTTCTCTTGCAGTTTACTAGACTGTCAATGACGAGGAGATTGAGGTTCAAATCGCAGTCGGGTGTACTGAAAGGGGTTTCCACTCTCACTCTACGCAAATGCGGGTGCACTTTCTATAAATATAACCATCCTAATTCCTAAAACCATTAGCTTAAAGTAGAATGGTAACATTTTAATCTGTCGATTATACATCTTTGATAATATGATGTTAAAAAAATATTATTAACATTTAATTTAAAAATAAACTAGTGGGTTGCTGAAGCGATGGCTGCAGTTCGTTGCACTAAAATTTATTTTTAACTTTTAATTGGGAAACAATCTATATAATAAGCCCTCACTCCCTTTTTAGTTAAAGGTCTACTCGTCAAAGGCTATAGAATTTTCTTAAATATATAGTTTTTGGCGCGTAATTTGAATCAAAACGTATATTTCCCCCCTTGTAACCTCGACGAAAAAATTTAAATGACCCCTTTCCTAGATCTCTATCTATTCGTTGCACCAAACAACTTAAGTAATAATTGAGCTGATATTAGTTTTAAATAAATACAAATATTTTATCTACCAATATACAGCTATATACAAATCATTGTTTCCATTGTGATGTAAACAAAGAATGATTGTACAGATAAACCACTGCCCACACAGAAGGAAAAGATGGAAAACTTGCTGGTAGAATTGGGTTTCAGTTTTAGGCCAATATCCTGATTCCCTCATCTTTAAAATGAGTGGTCTTTTGTCAAAATTTGTTCAGTCATTTCTTCGTAATTTATATTATTACTGGAAATAGGCTTATCAATTATATATAAGATATATGATAGAGATAATGATAAAATATGGTAGTGAAAATGAGAGTGTAAGTGTTTGAGTATGTTATTGTGTAAGTGTGTGGGTGAGTGTGAAAATGAGAGTGTGAGAAAGTGAGTGAGAAAGTGAGTGAGGCGTGAGAAAGTGTGTATAAGAGACTGAGAATGAGTCATTGATAGAGATCGAGTGAGTGAGCGATTAATAGTGAGAGTGTGTGTATGTGTCACAGAGAGAAATACTAGGAGAAGAGAAAAGTAATGTGTGTGTGGGCCAGAGAGAGTGTGTGTGAGATAAAGAGAGTGTGAGAGAAAGTTATAGAGATTGTGTGTGAAAGAGAAAAATAATTTGTTTGGGAGAATGCGTGATAAAGTGTGTGAGAATGTGTGTTAGAAAGAGAGAGTGTGAAATTTTGTGAGATATATTGTGTGGAAGAGAGAACAAATTTGAGGGCGTGTGAGAGGGAGTTTGAAAGAGAAAGTTAGAGGGGGTGATATTAGTTTAGAGAGAAGAAATTAGATTGAGAGAGAGTTAGAGAGAAAGAGACAGTTTAAGAGTAAGAGAGTTTGAGAGAATGAGTTAGAGAGAGAAATCGAGAAAACGAGTTTGAGGGAGTGAGAGTGGGTTTGAAAGATAGTGAGTTTGAGATAGAGTTAGTGAGATTGAGAGTCAGATTGAGAGAGTCAGATTGAGAAAGTCAGATTGAGAGAGTTTGAGATAATGAGATTGAGAAAGAGTTTGAGTCAGAGAGTTTGAATAAAATAATTTGAGTCAGAGAGTTTGATTAAAATAATTTGAGTCGGAGAGTTTGAGGTAGAGGTAATTCGAGGTAAAGGGAGTATGAGAGAGAGAGAGAGCGAGAAAGCACTTGAGAGAAAGCGTTTAAGAGGTATAACGTTCAAGAAAGAGAGTGTTTTAGGAGAGAGTAAGTGAGCGTTTTAGAGATGAGAGATCATTTGAGAGTTAAGAGAGCGTTTGAGAGATAAGAGAGCGTTAGAGAAAGAGAGCGGTTGAGTTAAAGAGCGTTTTAGACATAGCTAAAGAGAGAGATTATAATAAAGATAATAATATGAGAGAATTTTTGTGATAAAGAGTGTATGTGAGGGTAGAGAGTGTGTTAGAGAGAGGGATAAAGTGTGAGAGAAAGAATGAGAAAATATATTATAGAGATTATTTTATAGAGTTATTGTGTGCGAGGGGGAGAGTGTGAGAGATTTTGGGAGAGCGTGAGAGAGTCTGATAGAGAGAGTATGTGAACATATAGATGTGTTAGTCAAATATTGTGGTACTTTGAAATATGATTTCTTCAAAATTAAGTATCAACATGGAAATATAACTGAACTTACTGTATTTGTAAGAATGTGAAAAGATAGATGGGGTACACAAAACATTACTTCTAAATATCATATCATATAAATTAAGTGATAAAATGAAAACATAGCTTAACTCATGTATTTTTATTGTGTTAATATTTGAAAAAATGAACATCAAAACCCATTATTTGAAAAAATTTTTTTTTAAACATTATTCAAGATAATTTTTATCGTTTTTGAGTTTATTATACATACCAAAACATATTTAAACATCATTTTATCACGTGCGAAACAAAATGTAAAACCATATTTTCACGAATTTAACAACATAATCCTGTAATTTTCGAATTATGCTAAATATTATTGATTTAAATGCGAATTAACAATAACAACAATCTAATAAAAACATGTTTCACCAGTTTAGGAATATCAATTTAGAATTGTTATGACAAGCATTCAAAGAGAAATATTCATCCAAAAAGAAAATTGTGATGTGTTTAAACCAACAAATAAAGATTGAGTTATTATTTTTTAGCCAAAGAGATGTATTTTATTTAGAGATTTAGAGTCATTAAGCAAATAACGGTTTCCATGGTGATTAAACTAAGAAAGAAAAACTAAAAATTCTCTGTGAAAATCAGGTTTTAGTGGAAAACTACTATTTTTCCCAACATCCTGGACTACTGATCGTTAAAATAAGTGTTCATTTGTCAAAATCTGTCAAGTCATGTCCTCATAATTTCTATTACCGGAAACGGGTTTATCAAATTATATATAAGATGGTACGGTGCACCACACAGACTTTCTCCCACCTTTATCTAAAAATGAAGACATTTACTTAAAACTAGTAAGATTTATGACACGAAATAATATACATTGTTTCAAAACCACGATGAAAAAAGAGATCATCCCATTCCGCTAAAAACATAAATAAATATACATTTTTACATAAACATATTAAGAAAAAGTATAATCTTTATTCACCAAAGATCATAACAATTCACGATTTCCAAAACCTCAATTTAAAAAACATGTTTGCCCATAGTTTGGAAACTATTGTTTTTATAAAAATATATTTTAGACAAAGTTTTTTTAAATTTTTGATCGTATTACAATTTTACAACGATAAGCTATTTCATATCAATGATATTTGCGGAGATAAGCTCAAAATAGGAAATTTTCGATATTGTATAGGAGGTACTCTCAAATTCTTTTTCATGAGAAAATAAGAACTGCCATTTTGTTTATAATGTTGAACAGTGGCTTGATATGAATTTTAGTAAAAATATTTCAGATACGGATTTTGAGAAAATATATTTGATCTCCCCCCCTACCCCCCTACCCCCTAATTAAACTACCCTTAATTTTAGGGCTTGAAATCTAATCACAAATATTACTCAGGGAAACCTTATGACAATCTTAGGCACTAGGCTCTATCCCGATCGGTAAAAATGGTTTGGTATCCGGACCAAGATACAGCCACGCAAACAGACAAACATTCATAAAAATGGCACCTCAAAACTCACTATTTCGGTTTCATTGGGTCATTAATCATCATTAATCATAAAAATATAAAATTAGATTATTTTTCTTCTTGTGATAAAATACTTTTTCTACTCGAGGGGTCACGAGAAAGTAAAGTTTAAGCAAATAAAATTTGGGATTACCCCGGGGAATCCCCACAGTCAAGATTAATTTTTTTAAATAATATTTTCTAGGTAAAGTAGCATTAAAAAAAATAGTGAGCTAACTATATTTCTCTCTGATGGTTTTTAATACATAAATAAATAAAAAGGATTAAATAACACGATTACTTTACATTAGATATTTTATTTACTCAACGTTGAGCGTTGTTTGATATTTCCTCTTGGTTTGAAACTAAGTGATTATTTCTGATGGTGGGATTTGACTCACTTTTAAAAAAACAAATATTCTTTTCTATGTTATTAATAATTACAAAACCGCTTATATTTGCCAACTACATGCGAACCGATGGCAAGAGTAGCTTAAAACACTAATATTTAAACCCATAAAATTTTAACTTAGCAAAGTTGTACTCTAACCAACTTTAGTCAGAATTGTTACTTTAACATTCATACACTTTTGCTGTTACTTTTTGACTATTATTTTTACAATAACAAATAATGCTTTTTTTATTTACTTCGAAGCTTACTACATCTGTGTAAACGTAGTTTTTTGTTGTACAAATTTGACCTAAATTTCATTAAATAATTATCTCCTTTTTACACTCACGGAATTAAAACAGTTAAAGGGAACGGGTTTCACGCACCATTCCCCTCAAAATAGGACATTACCAAAATTACGAAAACATTAATCTAATTGGTTCTACCTGGGAGGGGGCGGGGGGGGGGGCAGAGAAGAAGTATGTCAAGAACATGTATGAATTGCTTTGCGTGAAATCAACTATATATATGTGTGTGTGTTCAATAATAATATATATATATATACAAGCACGTTTAAAAATAATAATTTTATATATATATATATATATATATATATATGTGTGTGTGTTTAATAATAAATATATATATAAAAGCTAACCCTGGGGATTTAATTGAATTGTTAGGTCGTGTTTGCTTTTAATTTATTTTGAAAGGTTCAACCAAAACCATTTTAATTATTTCATGTCAATGTTGTTACTTAAAACATTCATATATATATATATATAGATCCAATACGTTTATTTGTAAGGTGGAATTGAAAAGTTAGTCATTCGAACAAACCTTACGAGAAACGATTTAAATTTTAAACATATTTTATTAGAATATATTACAGGGGACATTATTTTATAGTCGACGCAGACTTTGTTGAGTTACAATGTATTAGTTATATTTATTTGGATAAACTTATCAAACGTAGGAAAGAGAAATATGAATTAATTAAGAATCAAATAGCCGATGCTATTATTTATGCTTTTTATTGAGGAATTCTCCATTAAGATGAATTAATTAGTTTTTTTAGCTCTGCGTTTTATTATTCATTCGGGATTTCCGCTTATTCACTATTTACGCTAATGGTTTTAGGATTAAGGAAAGTTATATTTATAGGAAGTGTATCTGAATTTGCGTGAAGGGAGGGTGGAAAACAATTTTGGAAAAACCACCCTCAGTACAGCCTACTGAGATTTTAACCTTCATCTCCCCGTCATCGTCAGTATAGTCTACTTCCAGAGTAGCACCTCAGACCATGCGGCCACCGATGTGAGCCTTCCTATACAAAATAACCTACCCGGTTTAGTACTTGTATATAAAATAACAATTTAAACGGTCAGCATCAATGAGTACGTGGAAAAAGTCGTCAGTTTCATCAAGTCTTGTTTGTAGGTGACGGTAAGGTTGGGGTTTGAGTCTTGGCAAGGGGTTGTGAAAGGTTTTCGGGTAGCCTAAATGGTTTTCCTCTTTGCATTCAAATTTGGGTACATTTATTTTTAATTTTAACTTTCTAGTCCTTACTCCGACAGTGCAAAAATCTAGATAAACCTGGATAATTAGCAAGACATGGATCACATAAAAAAAATAGATATTTTTATAGTACCAAATTTAATATGAATGTTGGAAAAACTCTCAATCCAAAATGGTTGGACTTCAGGCTACCTAATTTAGTCTTAAAGGCAGTTAATTATTCTGTAGATAAGCCGCTATATCGTATATCCTCTATGCATCAAAAATATAGATCTAAGACTAACATTGAGACAAAGTTGTAACTGAAATGTTGTAGTCCTTAGTTTTTCATTAATTACTATGCTACTATTCTAATTTAATTTAACTAACTTTTTTTTAAATACAAATATATGAAATTATACCTGAATACATAATATTTAATAATTTTTGGATGGTATTATGTTAGTGACTTTTACTCATAATGAGATAAAGCTGCTTTCTAGGACGGGAACTTAATTTTTTAAACAGTGATATAAGACCCGACCATATGTAAATAAGAAAAATAAATATATACTATATACAGTACTTTTAACATATGATTTAATCATATTTATAAATATATATCAATGTGTATTGTTGAAACAATACTAAAATTATGTTCGAATAAGAATAGCTGAACATAATCAAATTTTGTAAAAAATAAATAAAAAATAGATCAAACCAGCAAAAAATAATATCTGGAACTTTATTCTATATATGATTAAAATTAATTATTAGTGTTACCTATACTTTATACACATTTAATTTTTGTAAACACAATCGTTGCATCCAAGTTTGGATAGCTTTAGTTTAACAATTTTGAGCTCTCAGGCAAAGTTAACTTAAGTTTAATTGGACTAAGCTAGGTTACCTAAGTTATCCACAGCTATATAGATATCCAAGACAAAAGAAATAATTATTTATAGCAAAATAGTATAAGTACTGTACATAAATATAATCATCATAAGCGTCTTTCGATTCATTTCAATCCTCTCTTCAAAGAAAGTTTACAGCTAAATAGCTCCTGCCTAACTAAACTCTTTTGGAATATGACACGCCAATTAGCGAAGATAATCTTTCATCATTTTAATTTACGTTTGTCACTGCTGTCGCTAATTAGAATTAAAATGTTTTTCTCTATGAAAAAGGAGAGGAGAATGAAGCTCACATTTCTTCCTATTGTAAAGCTTGTGACAAAATAGTAATAATAAAGATGATGATGATGGTGATGATACAATCTTATATTCCACATTTTTTTAGTACCATGTCTTACTACCCACTCAGTTTATACGCTTATGTACTAATTATGTTAATGGTTTTAGGGATTACGAAGTTTATATATAGAACAAGTGTACACACATTTGCCTGGAGTTAGAGTGAAAGACTATTTTGGAAAAAAAAACCTCAATATATCCGACAAAGATTTGAACCCCGATCTCCCCATAATTGGCATTCTAGTATATTGCGAGAGTGACGCCTTAGACCATGTGATTACTGAAGCGGATCACGTAATCTTTCTTTGTATAAAATGAGAGTTTGACGCAGTTAACTCAAAACTCGAAGCTATTCCTATTGATCTCCTGAGATTCAATAAATTATAAAATGTTTGGTAAAGGTATTTCACTTTGCAGCATTTTCTCGTTAATGAATAAAAAGGGATTTTTCTATATTTACATTTATTTAAAAATAACAATATTACGTAATGAGATACTTTGAATTAAAAGAAAAATATAGAGAAAAAACATTCAGCAAGCTTACCTAATCAGTATTTTGGTCAAAACTTGTTTGATTTGATCCAACAAAAATAAATAAAGGCTTGACTACTTGTCTCATTAACATTACTTATAATTGTTAGGTTTATTATTTCATGGAAACACCCAATTACAAAATTGCCATACCTTTTCAATACATATTTAATAAATGTCGTTTCGAATTTGTTTTTCCAAAGTAAAAAATATGTTTTCTAGGTATTTATTTGTTTTATGAAACATATACTGCTTTAACAATTTAAGTTAGGCCGGTGTTCATATGATACAAGGTGTCTGGTTAGCAATATATGTACTTGATTGCGTAGAACGGTGAGGTAGGGTGTACTAAGGGTGTTTTCCAACCCTTCATCTGAAACTACCCTCACCGGCCTTGAAATAAAGCCAACAGTAGCCCTTTTATTAAAGGCACTAATAATGAAATAATTTTATTTTTATTTAACTTGCATATAAACCCAGATCGTGCACCTCGTTTTGTAACGCCTAAACGCACGCAATATTATCCTAGTCCTGTTCCGCCAAAAGAACAATGGACAGCGCTATCCGACTAATGAAAGTAATCATTCTGTATCTAAAACATAGAAATTGAGTTTACTTTCACGAACAAACATTATTCACAAAATATTCGATGAATCCCTTGTTTCTCTCTATTTTCTAATAACCCGCGCGAAGCATCGGATGCGAAACTCAACCAACGGGATTACAAATTATTAGGCACTACACGTTCATATGAGGCTGGCTATCTCCCTGCTCACCCCCCTCAAGACCCCCCCATGACCCCCCCATGACCCCATGCTATCTCTGCCACCCTTTTTTTTCCCCCCCAGTCAGGGACACTCGTATAATTTTATAAACTTTCGGGGATGTAGTCGATCTCGAGAGATAGAAAAAAGAGGGGAGTAAAAAAAACACACAAACTAATAACTTCCTTCATTACGTTCGTAAATGAACGGTTGGGGTGAGGGAAGTATCTGGCTCAGGCATCTGTGAAAATGGGTAATAGTAATTTAGCGAGTTCAGTGAAATAACCCTTATTCACTGACTTCCGAAAATGTTGGACTTGAGAGAACTGATATCAATTGAATTTTTAGGTTTTTTTTTTGCTATTCCGAACAGCGTGGTTTGTATTAAGTAATGGTTTGTATGAAAAAAAACTACGGATTTGAATTGGGATTGTAGGGAGGGGAGAAAGAATAGTACCACGATGGTTCTGCGTCCACGCATGGGAAAGTATTGATTCATTTAAGGTGCTTTTTCATCAGCGAATAATATTATATGACGTATACCTATACTCCATTCACGGTAGGAATTACTCTCTGAAAGGTATTTTTTCCTACCAATATCCTACTATATAATAGACTTCTGGTAGAGAAAAAGGCCTTTCAGAAAACAATTCCTACGGTGAACGGACTTTACACAGTGGACTCGATACCCTGAGGATACAACTCCATCGAGTTCATATCTATTTGTAAATATCCTTTTGTAAACGGGACGTGTCAGTATAAATACAGCAAAAGTAAATCTGTATATGATTGTTCCGTTGACGAGGGTTCTATCCAAAACTGTAAGATATTAGTACGAAAACTTCACCTTATTTGGAGGAGACATATTATAATAGCACAGAGATTAGGGGGTGGGGCATGGCTACATAAGCCGCCTACATTAATTACTATATTGCTGGGAGAAATTAAAGAGGCGGGTGAGGGGGCAGGTTTTTATGAAAAGTTGTGCGATGATTTAATTTTGATTATCGCGAAGATTAACATTGAACAACCATGATTAGACTCGTCCATTAATTGCATGGTTTAATAGTCCACACATGAGCTCAACGAATATGTATGCTACAGTGAATGTGCTGAATGTCATGAGTTTGTACAGCCGCTGGTGATTCTACAAAGCCACTGGTTCAGTTGGGGAATGTAAGAAATGTATTTACTATTTCACATACTCGCCGAACATTTTACAACATTACTGGTTAGTTTACAAAATGACCATCAGCCACTGGTTAATGTAAATAAGTCACGTCGAGATTAGGTTTAATCCGGTTAATTTAGGCAAGTTGGATTAGTTTAGGCAAGTTGGATTAGTTTAGGCAAGTTGGATTAGTTTAGGCAAGTTAGATCAGCTTAGGAAAGTTAGATTAGTTTAGGCAGGTTAGATTAGCTTAGGAAAGTTAGACTAGCTCAGGCAAGTTAGATTAGTTCATGCAAGTTAGATTAGTTTAGGCAAGCTTAAACTAGTTTATTTGAGCTTAGGTTAGGCTATACTAGGTTAGGTTAGTTTGGATGTATGTTCTATATTTTTATCAACACACGTTAGGTATTTAAAAAAAAATCACGAGTAAATGTAGATAATACAGTTCATGTTTCATACTTTAACTAAACTCCTTTAGAAAAGTTATAAAATCACTGGTAAATTGAGATATATTTGTTAAATAAACTATTGCTTTCGATGATTCTGTATATTCACCAGTTATTTCACAAATTAATGAATTCACAACATTCACAGTAACATATATACACAAACCTACCATATACAAAGCGAACTAAATAATGGCTCAGTGATAGTGGCATTGAGTTATGTTCAAGTATTCTTTTTACTTTCCCTCGACACCTCAGAGAGAAACTATTGTAATCGTGAAAAAAAAAATAAAAAAATCGGACTCAACATTTTGATAAGTGTCGACGTTTCATAGCCCCCTCCAACCGATAAAATTGTTTTTTGTGATATCATCTGTCTGTATCTCTGACCATAGCTGAAACTATTTTTACCGATCGGGAAAAACCTTGAAATCTACTGTTTTCCTAACGTTCCATAGAGGAGATTTTGGAATTATATATTTAACCCTAAAATTAAGAAGGGCAAAAAGAGAAAAAACATACTTTTTTTTATATAAATCCACTCTAACGATTTTGGTTACATTTTGAATCAAGAAATTCTTGAACATTATAAACAAAATGGCAACTGTCATTTCATCATGAAAATTATTTTGAGATTACTTTACATCAGCGCAAATTTAGAATTTGGTTCATGTCTCCACAACTACTTGAGCTAAGAAATATCTGATCGATGTGATGTTGTAGTATTATTAAAAATAAAAATTCTTTGTTTGGAATATTTTTTTATAAAACAAATAGTTTCTAAGCTATAAGCAAACATAGGCCGATATTTTTTTTTATCAATATCTTTGAAAACATAAATTGTTATGCTCGTTGGTGGAAAAAGATGTTACTTTTTCTCAATATGTTTCTTAACAGTGTATATATTATTTTATTTATGCTCTTTGGTTGAGTGTTTCTAAAACAATGTTTATTATTTCTCTTCACAAATCTTACGAGTTTTTTAATCAATGTCTCTATTTTATGATAAAAGAGAGATAAAATATATGCAGTGAATCTTACAATTAAAAAAATAATTACTCGACTTAACTTAACATAATATCATTTTGACTCATTCTGTTCAAAAAACGTTCCAGCGCCATGCATATTATTTATTTGCTTATTAGTTATTCATTATTATTTCCAAGGTAGTAAGTTTATAAATTACCAGAAAGGGTTTTAAATTCAACGTCGAAAAAATGTAGCTATACTATTATTACTATCATCATCATCATGATCATCAATACTAAATGTTACATAGGTAAAAAACAACAACTCCTAATTCAACTTTCTTGCTTGTCCAAAGCACAAGTTTTGTGGTTTTTGAGCAAATGTTAAATTCATTACTATCTTTTTGAGACATCAATCACTTTTCATGACATTGAGAACCTTGTAATGATAGCGTTTATAAATCTACCGATTAACGTATGTAAACATCAAATATAGATTTTACTGCAATTCATACTTTCTGAAAAAAGTGACAGTTGTTGATGAAAGACATTCATGAAATACATGAAGTAACCATGTCAGATGCTCTTCATATCTGTGCTGTTTCGATAGTTGTGTGATTTACAGACTACTTTTTATATCTTATATATACATTTTCTAATTGATGTAGAGGTTTTCAGTGACATTAAGGTGGAAGTGTAGTGAACTTGAGTTAAGGGCAGTGTTTTTTTTTTAATATTAAATGTTATTTGGTCAAAACAAATAAAATATTGTTCCAGTGGAAACATAGAGTTTAATTTTATTCACACTGTGATATCAACAGTTGTTGAATATCTGTCAAGTGTGTCCTGAATTACAACTTTTTATCTTCATTAAAAAAAAATCTAACCTAATACCGTTATGCTCATGACAGATATTCAACAACAGTTAAATACATCATGTGAAGAAAATTAAGCTTGGTGTTTCTACTTGGGAAATATTTGATTGATTTTGGCAAAAAAAAAAAGTTTATCTATTAAAAAATTGCCCTTAAATCGTGTTCCCTATATATAAATTTTAACTATTCGCCCATTACGCCAGCATGTATTATAGTTTTAAATATATATGTATTTTTAAATATGCACATAGCTTATTACTAATCATCAGGGTTACCCGAATATTTACCCTGTAAAGCTAGGGTGCAGGAAGGTAAAATTTTGAAGAAATTCATCCGAGCTAGTTATTAGACAGAATGGTAAACCGATCAGTAAAAAAAACCCACTAAGTACACCAATCCGGGATTCCAACCATGTCCTCCATGCCACTATCATATAATACCAGAAGATATACACATTTTTGTTCACGTGGGCACCAGTTAATTCACACACAAAATCATAATTTAAACGTAACACCTCTGAATCTAATTCGTAAGTAGCTGTTTGTTTGCAAAGGCCACTGAATCATTATATATATATATTTAAAACTGGTTAAATAATAACGGTTTCTCAACACATAAAATATATTTTTTCCATTGATTCCTTTCAACCATTCAAGTACACTTCTTCGGAGTTGAAAAGTATAATCTAAGCAATTAATTATCATTTATATTTTCGTAAAACCAATAGACACACTTGTATCCATTACTTTTTAATTTATTCTTTGGTTGTGGTCGACCAAGTAGAAAATTTGTAGGAGTAATTTTACAAGTTTCAGTAAACGGTTAGATCTTACTCGGTGGACATACGGACAGAGAAGTAGAGGTCTCGCCTTGTACTGATTTTCCGGAAGTGAAGAAGTTGAGCTTCTAGTAAAAACCAGGTGTATTGAAGTTACTTTTTTTCCCCCAACTGCTTTTAGAATGTACCTCCAAGTAAATACGGTTACATATCTTCAAAATATCTCCTTTATCATCTGTACTCTATTAATGTGAATGTGTGAACATCCCGGTTGGGTAGTAAGACCTAGAGCATTGCAAGCCGTGAATCCCCTTGTAATATTTTACGAGCCACTCCATTGAGTAAATCTATTTTTATTTCCTCATGATGAACAAAACTATGTACGAGTTTGGCGACGGTGGGGGGAGGTTAAAAAAAAAGCGTTGTGTCGTTTTTTCCCGCCAAACCCTTTTACGCCACCAGCTCGTAAATAAGAGAGATGTTGGCTGGAAGCGTTGACAAGCACCTTACTGAATCCATCACATCCACCCTCGACCCCGCACTGAAAGCAATCAAATCGTACAACCACCTCCTACCAGGTTCTGATTCCCTGGTCGCTCGTTCAGTTCTGCCCTGGAAATTACTCCACACGTGTGCGTAGGTAGGTAGGCAGCAAAAAGATTGTCTCTAGAGTGAGGAGTGAGCGAGTGAGTGAGTGAGTGAGTACAGTGAGAATAGAGTCTACTAGAAATTATTAGTACAAAAATTCAATACAGTTTTAGTTATTCTCATGTTTTAAGGTCAGCGTATTTGTTTATAGAACTAAACAAATATTTAAAAGTCACAAATAATTATACTCATTTTTTATATTGATTAAAAAATAATTGAGTAACAAAACTTTTTATTAAAAAATAATTGATTAACAAAACTTTTTATTAAAAGATATTATGATTAGTGAAGAAATTCTGGATTAGCTCAGTATGCATACTTCACATACTGTATATTATAAACCAATTTTTATAAACATATAAATCGAAATAATATTATGTATGTCTGACAAAATATTATTAACGGATTTTTTAAATTATACGTTTACCAGAACACTACCAAAGACTTAGTTATATAATATAGAAAATTGATAGAATTAGAGAGAAAGGAAAAATAAACTACTAAGAGTAAATTTGATGAAGAAAGCCCACCTACGTAAAGAGGAAAAATGTGGGAAGAATCCAATGCACATAGGTGACATATTCTTCCTTTCTTCTGTCTTCTATAGTAGAATTAGTCACACACACCTTTTAGTAGTAGTTTATTTTTCCTTTTTCTTTAGTTTTATCAATTTACTTTATTATAAATTTATCTAGCCATTGGGCCACCTCATTTTTAAAGACTTATTTTTGTAATTAATACTAATAACAAAATATAAGTAAATAATTAGTGATTTAATAAAATGCTATTTAAAGATTAAATATGTAGTAAGACGTTTGATATATATTTAATAACAGATTATTTTATTTTAATACATTGAACATAATATTTTAAGGGATATTATTATTATTATTATTATTTATTATTATTAGCACCGCGTCTTACTACCCGTTCGGATTATACGCACTTACGCTAATGTGTAATGGTAGGGTGATTGTAAGATGAAAGACCTACAATTTAACGTGGAATCCAAACCACGGTGGAGGCCTGGCATTCCCACATTCACAAGATTTATTGTCAGAGGTGAAAGAAGGGTTTGGTAATTCAGATAAATCTTTGCCTCGACCGAGGATTGAACCCCGGCCGCCAGCACAGAAGTCTGACACCTTACCCCTAGACCGCCAGGTCACCTTTAAGGGATATTATTCATACTGAAACATTTAAATTTTTTACATTAAGCTTTTAGTTCATACTTTGGTCTGTACTGGAAATTTAAAAAACCTTTTGTCTTAAGACAAAGTAGGAATACTCTCATATCATTTTTTAAAGAAAGTGGAATTCATCGGTCACGCTTCTGGTAGGCTTAAGCTTGAAGTACTTGTAAAATAAATGATACAATACAATCTTACATACTTTCTTATACATTCCATTATAGTTTGTTACAAAACTTTCCAAATTATGCCATCAATAAAATAGACATATAAATTTGTTATATCAAACATTCATCATGTATCAATTATAATAAAAATCATTTGAGTAATTGTTGAAAAATTTCGAATTTTCAAAAAATAACTCATTAGTAAGTAACCTTTAATTTGAGTACTAGAATTTAAAAAATAATCCATGTGCTATGACTATATACATTTTAAATATTAGATTCGAACAAAATCTATCGAGTCGTTTCGGTTCTGACCCCCCAGAGACCGAATTAGCTATAATTTGTAAGACTAGCCCTTTTTTAGATTAGGGAACACATACAAACTCAAAATTCATTATACTCTCAAATACTTATACAATTTTTTTTTTTACCACCGGGTATTACTACCCGTTTAGGTTATACGAGTATCTCCTATTTACGCTACTATGTTATGGATGAGGAAGTGTACCTGCATCTGCGTGGAGAGATAGAGAGAGTGGAAAAACATTTATGAAAAAACACCCTCAGTACACCCGACAAAGATCCGAACCCCAATCTCCCCTCCCTGTGTTTGGCAGTCCAGTCTATTGCAAGAGGTTTACGATTAAAATAATTACTTTCTTCAAGCGAGAGATTAAAATCAAATTAGAAAGAATCTATACAACTAATTAATTCAATTTAAAATGTATATGACAGTTGGCTGATATATAAATTATATATTTATTATATAACTTGGTTTCATTTTCATTTTTTTCCTTGACCAGAGAAGATTTCCCCTTCCTATTTTGGATAGTTGCAGTACCATATGTAGCGTAAAACCAAAACCTTCCCTGTATAATGGGCGATTAAATCCATCTGTCCCACATTGGAACTGAAAACAACTGTGCCAAACGCTGCCACAACAGGACTGTATGTACTCGTAGCCACGGAACAAGGAAGAGTGGAATAGTCACTCTCGAGCTCACTTTAAGTGAGCTCCACAAATCACAGAGGCTTGTTAAAAAAACACGTTTTTAAGTTTCACTTTCTAAACACTATGTTTGACATTTCGTATACATCATGCAAGGTAGAGTCCAATTTTCATAGGAAGGGCCTTATTTGGCAGATAAAAAAAAAGCTATTAGAACTACTCTCACGTATTCTTACGTCAGTTCATGTGATCTGTGATAGCTATAAAATAACCGTGATAGTAGACCCATAGTAAAATTTTATAATATTTACCACGAAAATAAAAAGTTTATACTTTCTAAATGTTTATTGATACCAAAATCATAGTATACCTCAAATCTGTATGCTATAGCCTACCTATTATTTATATCGGATATTTGCGAGGATTTTTTACTGATGAAAGCTAGCTCAGGGTTAGCGTGCTTGACTTTGACCCGAAAACCTGGGTTTACAATCCTAGTTTGATGAAATAATGGAGGGAAAAATTTAAAATTGTTAGTTTCATTATCTTAAGAGACGAGTGCTGTTGCAGTCCTCCTAAAATATTCTTTTCAGCCCAACATCATTAGCTTAAGCTCTAACTGTGTTTAACGTGTTTATTCATATAAATATTCGTGTTAATGTGTTTATTCATATAAATATTCGTGTTAATGTGTTTATTCATATAAATATTCGTGTTAATGTTTTTTTTTACACATTTACTGATCGAAATAAACGTTGTCAATAATAATCTTTACTAATTTTGAACCATCTAAGATAATTCAAAACAATTCAAAATAAGTACCTCGAATATGGTTGACTGAATTATTCCGAATTGTTAATGGGGCCAAAACAATTTGACGATTTATTACTTGGAAATTAACACTTTAATTGAAAAGTAAATAACCCCTAGCTAAATAAAAACAAACTATATACTAGACTTTTTCACTTTTTGTCACTCAGGTGAGCACCCTGTATACACCTGATTTTTTTTAACTTATGATTTTTAGTCAGTATTTATATATATCTAAGGGCTAGTTTACTAGTCAGACCTGGTACGCCTCAAGTACGGTGCTATATTAAATACAGGGCGACACTTACCTATACCAGAATATAGTGGGCCAGTTTTATATCCCCTTTCCATGACGCACGAAATATGTTTCATATAAAGAAACATGTTCTGGACGCACGGCAAAGTGTCGTCGCCTGTCGCACGACAAGTGGCGCAAGTATAAAAGGAGCATAAGAGTCAATATATGTGTAAGAACATATTATTCTGTGTGCAACGTGAATGTCTTGGGCTACCCAAATATTTACACTAATATGATAGGGATGCGGAAAGCTACATTTGTAGTAGATCTATCCGCATTTGATTGATGGACTATTTTGGAGGAAAATCACACTCAATACACCTGACTTGAATTTGAATCCTAACCTTACGGTCACTGGCATATGAGATGATACTAGCCAGGCACCTTAATTCACACGTCCACTGATATGGGTTTTAGGAATATATTTAAAAAAAAATTATGGCATAATCCCGCTACCAAGCCATATCAACTGAGTGGCCTTCCGTCTGTTAGTGAAGATAGTGCCAACTTATGTGGATAGAGGGGTCATTTGGTCAGCACAACCGCATCGTTGCTTCTCCTATCACGTAGAAAAGGAAACGATTGCTCTACATAATTGAATGAGTTATACCTGATAAAGGATTGGGAAGGAAAATGCATCACAGAAATATATAAGTTTGTTAAAAAGTAAACAAAAAGATATAGATTTATACATGAGTGACAAGATTTAAATTCAATTAATTAATGATAACTGTATTCCGTTATCGATATAGAAAAGATTAGGTTAGACGAATAGGTATTATTACTTTGTACACAAGGAACCAACAGTAGTTAGATATAATACTTTTTTAGTTAAATAACTCTAGAAATAGGGATATTAGTTTGAATCATCTGCCACAACTCAGCAACAGTAAAAAAGCGGAATTAAGTTTCAGGCAATATAAAAAAGGACAATCTAACCAGGTTAATACCAGACTAATACCTGAGAGGTCTAATAATGAATAATAGCGAAACAATTGAAAATAGAAACATACCATCGAATCCTATATTTTTAGAGTTACTAAGAAGAATATAATTTAAGCTAGCTAGTTTGTATTAACCCTCATGGAGAGTTAAAAAAAAACCTAAGAAAATTTTCCTATAAGAGGAGCTTCCATTTTACAAATAATAGATGGCCAACAATCAGGCACTGCACATTATTTTACTATGGCCGGTCTTTTCCTAATGAGTAATGCCAAAGCAATCAATATTAAATTTATACTTATACCCATTACTAGGGCATACAATAGCTATTACAAACTATCTTTGAACACTTAGATAAATATGGCGCCTGAAGGGGCCGAAAGAAAGAATTATCCTCGCGGGCCACTACTTTAATCAAGTAGTGCTCCCACAGGTTGCGCACCGCAAATAGCTACACAAACAATGGCGAAATCGTGATTGCGACTAATCACTGACCTAACTATGTCCAAGAAGAAAATGTTAGATGATCTGATTGTTGCCATAAAGATATTCTAAGTGAGATCATACCATTTAGGGTGTCATAAAAAATAACAAAGTCCAAGGACTTAGAAAAGTAAAACAAATTCACGGACTCAGTATACTCAATCACCTGGTCACATACATTTGTAGAGCATATAGCTCTCGATATTAAACTATGCCTTATGGGCATAAGAAATAATCATACTACTTTGCAGAAAATCTGGAAGTGGCGGGGATTGAACACGGGACCTCTGAATATGTAGCCAGAAAATCTGACCACTAGATCACAAAGGCAAATATATAATACACACCAATTTAGGAATATAAAATAAACAAAGATATCAGGTCAATATCAGGTGTAACTTTTTTTAACGCAGAGGTTATTTAACTTCAGTTTTCTAGTTACAGTCCAATTTTCGTAGGAATAACCTTTCTGACAGCTATAAAAACTACCAGATTTACTTTCACATATTCGTACGTCAAGTCATGTAACCTACAACTGTCATTTTTGTATGGATAATATAAAATTCTATACAATAACACAATCATACCAAGATTATAGGTAGGGTGACTGTTTTTTGCAGGACAATGCTATTTTTTGGGGTGACATCCTGTTGTCCTACAGAACAAGCATTAATAGTTGACCTCAGTGGTCTTGGGGTAAAGTGCTTGTTTCAAGACCAGATGGGCGTGGGTTCGAATCCAGTCGGGGGGTCGACGGATTTTTCTTGGGCTATAAAAGTCCGTAGCACAACTTTCTTTGGAGGGGAGGTAAAGCCGTCGGTCACATGTCAATTCTGTGGCATGTAAAAGAACCCTGGAAGATATGTTAACATACATTTCCTGGCAAAGTTGGTAGGCCCTTTCAATCTCACTCGCAGAAATTCTCATTTGATGAAATATCAGTCTTTTAATAAAGTGCATGTTAAACACCTCGACTAAATAAAATATAAACAGACTGTAGTAGGCTTACACCCATAGGTACTGGTTCTTAGCTGAGTACTTCCAAAACTACTTCTTTTTAAAATTTGAGAAAAATTTCTAATTGAACACCACTAGCGCAAGGAACTTCACCACTGAGTTTTATTATTTTCGAGAAATTTTATTTACAATTTTTATTTGCCAAAAGCAGGATTTTGGTAGGAAAAATGACCTTTCAGAACGAAATTCCTACAAAAATCAGTGTATTCATTTGTTTTACTTTTTTTACTTATATATATCTCAAATATGTTCTTTTAGTTGTTTCTAGCGATATTTTGCTTTTAATGCTAAGTATTATTAGAACTTTTTTCTTAAATATTATTTTAAAATGATTAACATCCAACCTCCTAGATTTATTTATAACTAACAATAAAAGTAGAAAATAGGGTTAAAATTTAAATTTACTTATGTGTCTTTAAGAACAGAGTTTTTCTTGACATAATATTTACTCTTAAAACTGAGAAAGAAATTAATGCTCTTTCAGTTATTATTTGACCTTTAATTAGCAATGAATAGAGATATTTAATAAAGAGTTTTTTTTTGTATTTCAACTAATTTTTCTATGTTACAAATTTTTTGTCCTTTATCTACTCCATTTATTTCTTTTAAGAACATATGATTGGCATATTTGATATTTTTTGCCCTTATTTTTCTAAAAAAACATATGGTCACCATAAATATAGTGAAACGTTATCAATGTTGAACGCAAATAAATGTGTTTGTATTTTCTAAAAGGTTTTTCATACCATACTTATACGGAATTGGTGACTCAACTTTATTTCATTGGAGGAAAATACCCAACTGTGAATAACATAAATCACAGATAGAGTTTTAATAAGCCCTTTTAAATTGAAACAATCGAGCTTCATCATCATTTTGCTGAGCTTATCGTTTGAATATATATATATTTAAATATAAACGAAACCTATAGCCAGCTCCTCCTATTCTCGTTAGTCCAAGTACTTGAGTATTCCGCGTTACCTCATGTCACGTTTCATAGCCCCAACGTCACGCTTCTTGTACGCATGCAAAAAAAGAATAATAAAAAAAGAATAGACAGACAGACGTTCACAGTCGTCGCCCACCGCAATGAGGCGTCGAGAAGCCTAACCACGTACTGCTTTCAGGCCCTCTCTTTCTTTCCTCCATCCCTCCCCCCCTCCTTTGTAACAACATATAAGAGGAAGCCACGTAAGCAGCAAAGGGAGCGTGTTGGTTAGATGAGAGGAAGTTGAGGGAAGGGTGGGACGTAGGAGTCAATCAAGAGGATCCTCAGCTTCCTTCCTTACATCCTGGCCGATGACTCCCTCTCTACCCTTCGTGATCTTTTTGACGATTCCTGGCACAGCTTGAATTCGAATCTTTTTCCTACCCTCCTTACGTCCCACTCCCTTACCATCTTGCAATCCCTTATGGAACGTCTGTCTGTTTGGAATCCTTAACCCCCCTTCTTTTTGGCAATGATGTCAAAATCCCTCAACCCTTACTTTTTCTTAGTATTTTTGATCGAGTGGTCAAAAAGCATTTCGATAGCTACTCTCTTTTATCTTACAAGAATTTATTATATATATTTTTAAAATTTTGAACCCTTTCGAAGAGAAAAAAACAACCTTTTTTGCATGGATTGTGGAACTAGATTTTACTCATCTCTAATTGATATCGTTAATCAATAAAGATCGAGAAGAGCCAATTACAAAATCGAGGTTACAACGATCGCTCACCCAGGTAAATGCGATGTTACGAATGATTAATTAGGCCCTAAGCCCCGGGGAACGCGGTAGTTTTGAGCTATGAATAAATGAGGCACATTATTGAAGTGACATGGTTATTACACAAATCATTAGCTATTAGATTCATAATGCCGGGCTAATGACGCGCTAAAATGCTCAGAGCAAATTAAATAATCGTATTATTTGTATAATACCTTGTAGATTACGTTTCCTGTGACGGATTAACTACTAGAGGATTGCGGTCTCATGTTGTGGTTTATTATAATATTACTGTACATTGATCAACCAATTAGGTTAAATAGAATCGAACTGGGGTCCCTCTGTATTCAGTTTTTTCTGTCCTATAACCCACATGATTGGGTAATCCTGCAATTTAATTATTAATTTAGGTTTATTCTATGTTGTTTTGTTTTTCCCGACGTGTCTTACTACCCGTACGGGATTTTCGAATTTTAATTAGGCTAATGGGGTAGGGATGAGCCAGGTATAATATACATTAAATGTACAGTATCTGCACTTGGTGGGGAGGGGGGTAAATGGGTGACCGGTTAGAAAAAAATACTCCTAATACACCCAGCCAAGACTTGAACCTCAATATTCACGTCACTGACAACGCAGATCCGATGAGTCTGATGTGTATTCCGTGGGTCCACCAATGCGGGTATAATTAATCTCTGTTTAGATGATAGATCTTCCGGAACAATCAAATAGCCACGTTTTACAAACAACTCGTTATGTAATCTAACTTTAACTCTACTAAAACTTGGACTAGTTGTCAGAGCCCCTGGATACCATATAGAGGCCCCAGGTTCGATTCCTTATTACTATGTATTAAAACTATGACGGTAAAACTAAGGTTTTATCAAGTTGTTCTCAATGGTTGTGAAACATGATCTCTTAATTTACACGACGAAAACAAATTTAGGGTGTTGGAAAACAAGGCATTTAGGAAAATATTTGCTTCAAAAAAGGATGAAATTACTGGATAGTGATGGGGGTTAAATGAGGATGAGTTATATACCTTATATTGTTCATTCACGGGAGGAGTTTACATGGGAAAGGTCTTTTTTCTTACCAATATCCTACTATATAATAGATTTCTGGTAGGGAAAAAAGTCCTTTCCCAGGTAAACTCCTACCGTGAACGAACTTTATTAATCACTAGACATTGTTATGGTAATCAAATCTCGCACTTTACGGTGGGCAGGACATGAAGCGCGAATGGAAGACTATAGAACCGTGTTTAAGGCCCTTGGCCCTGTCGAGTGCAAGTCTAAAACCTATTTTGTGGGATGGTGGGTGGGAGGGTGAAAGGTGTGCCGTGGTTTCACAACTGACCAAAGTATCCTTCCGCGCCAACCAGAACAGAAGGTGACCTGGCGGTCTAGGGATAAGGTGTCAGACTTCTATGCTGGCGGCCGGGGTTCAATCCTCGGTCCCGGCACAGATTTATCTGATTACCAAACCCTTCCTTCACCTCTGATAAGACATCTTGTGAGGAATGCCAGGCCTCCACCGTGGTTCGGATTACACGTTAAACTGTAGGTCCTCCATTTCATCTCACAATCCCCCTACCATTACACATTAGCGTAAGTGCGTATAACCCGAACGGATAGTAAGACGCGGGGCTAATAATAATAATAATAATAATAATAATAATAATAATAATAATAACAAGAACAGATGGATCATGGAAACCGTAGATGGCGCTAGCTACCGGAAAGGTTTTGCGGAAAAATCATTAGTTTGGAAATACCAGCTTTCTCGAGAACGATTGAAGTTTTCATGTTAATATTTTCAACACCCCTTCTAAGAAAATTTATCTATGTTTATTAATTTTTACATTTTCTTATTTTTTGTTATGAAGTCATCAGTTTTCTATTGAAAAATATCAATTTTATCTATTTTTGATCACTGTTAAAATTATAGATGAGGTGTGTGTATAAAAAGTACAACTTAATCAACATGTTTTTATTTTTGAATAAACCGTTTCCGAAAATAAGTATTATTATTATTATTACTATTATCATCGCGTCTTACTACCCGTTTTGGTTATACGCACTTACGCTAATGTGTAATGGTAGGGTGATTGTGAGATGAAATGGAGGACCTACAGTTTAGCGTGGGATCCGGACCACGGTGGAGGCTTGGCATTCCACATATTCACAAGTTGTGATTAATACAATTCTTGTCAGAGGTGAAGGATGGGTTTGGTAATCAGATAAATCTGGGCCGGGGTCGAGGATTGAACCTCCGAAAAGAAAATGGCAAAACAATAAAAAATCTTGAAGATAATCATTTTATCCCATGACTTTGCATTTCCACGCCAAATGAAAAGGGCCAATCGCCTTAAGGTAGTGATTGGTAAACCCAATGGGAAGAGCTATACGCAGATGGGAGGATATCATTAGAATGTACCTTAAAAAGATAAGGTGTAATGAGGTTGACTGGATAGAACTAACTCAAGATAGAGATAGGTGGCTTACTTTTGTAAGCACGATAATGAATTTAAAATTTTTTAATGTCATATAGTAAATGGGTAATATTTGTGATTATTGAGGTATCTAGCAAGAGTCTAAAGATAGCAAGAACTGCAAAGACTTAGCGTAGTAAAACTTTTAATTCGGTTGACGAAGAGAAACTGGTTTACGTTCTTCCACGCCATATTGAGGGCTCTAAAAAGCCACAGGACTGTGTAACACGATGCTTCGAGCGACAAATTAAACTCGTTAGTAAAATACGTGTTTCCCTGGAAGATGAAGGTCAACATCGTGAGCAATAGTCGAGAATATACGTAGTTAAGGTGTTTCTATCGTCACTTGTGAAATAGTCGCACGTCTCCATGGACAAGTTGTATTTTTTATTTTTTTTTATAATCAGTGCGGGATATATTCATATTTACAATAATAGGAAAGGAACAAGAAAGGTATTTTTTCGTGCTACACGACTTATTCTCAGTCCGGGCTATACGCTTATATCCACACAAATGACCATGAATTAAGTAAAGTAAGATTTAGATTAAATGAATTCGCATTCAACCTTAAACACAAACGACCTTCTCTACACCCGGCTAAGATTCAAGCCCCAACCTCCATAATCATGGGTAAGTCACACCCCACGAGATTGACGTCTTAATCTGTGTGCTATCAATGGATCACGAGAAAGTATCATTATCGTTTTATCTGGTTTGCCGGTGATGGAAAGGTCTTGGTTTGATTCCGGAACGGGTGTATTGAGGTGTTAGCTTACCTGAATGTTTGGTTCACTCTACCTTCAGGTTAATGTGGATACACTCCCATTGAATTCTACAATACTCGTCCCTAATCCATTATATAATTTAAATTTTCCATTACCAGCTTCGGTATCCACAAGGTCTAATGCACTAATCTCGTGTTAGACTAGATTACCGATGACGGGGAGATCAAGGTTCTAATCTAGGTCGGGTGTACTGAGGATAGTTTTTCCAAAATTGTTTTCTACTTTATCTCCACGCAAATGTTGGTACACTTCCTATAAATATAGCCTTCTTAGTTCCTAAAACCATTAGTGTGATTAGTACATAAGCGTATAACCCGAGTGGATATCAAGACGTGATGATAAAACAAATAATTCATTCTTATGTTGTGCAAACGAGGATACAATTCCTTCAAGTTAAACCTTCCTCAGATTTATGGAAAACCCTGGTTGGGTAGTAAGATCTGTATCATGGAAGTTATGTACACAAAAAAAAAAAACGTGTATCGAAATTTGATGAGACCAAGTCCAATTCGGATTGTCATAATCCCTGATAATTCTAATTGGCGAATCTTTCTCCGTTAGGGATGTACAATATTGGACATAAGAAATGTGTTATTGAAGTAATACATTTATTTAAAGGTGTGAGAGCATTAAGATGTGATATATTGTTACAAAGACAGAATGAAAAATAAATAAAAACACACACATAAAAAAACTTTTTTTATTTGAAATGTGATGGTTGTTTGCGGGGCCGATCAATCTACCTTTTGACAGTAACTGTAGCGCTATTGTACTACATGCAAGACATAATTATGATTGAAGAGTTTAATTTAATATTAATACAATTTGTTTTTAGTTCTAAAGGTGTTATGAATAAACCGAAATTCTAGATAATATTGATTTGGATGAACAGGTATTCAGTAAATATTAATATGTATTATACTTCGATAAATATTTTAATATTCAATCAGGAATTATGGGACTTCTATGCTGGCGGCCGGGGTTCAATCCTCGGCCCCGGCAAAGATTTATCTGATTACCAAACCCTTCCTTCACCTCTGACAAGACATCTTGTGAATGTGAGGAATGCCAGGCCTCCACCGTGGTTCGGATCCCACGTTAAACTGTAGGTCCTTCATTTCATCTCCTACCACCCTACCATTACACATTAGCGTAAGTGCGTATAACCCGAACGGGTAGTAAGACGTGGTGCTAATAATAATAATAATAATAATAATAATAATAATAATAATGCTCCATTCAATCCATTAGTAATTTTGGTAAACCATAACTCTTAACTTCGCGTGAAAGCTTTTGATTTGGTCATATGTATTAACAAATACTCGCATGTATGAATAAGTAATAAAAGCGGTTGACGCATGCCTGCCACCAGTACCACCTTCATTCGTGTTATTATTGATCAGCGATGCGAGGCACTATGAGCTGTGGCCGCACGGCACACCTAAATCACAGCTTAGAGGCATTAAGCTGCAAAAAATTGGATGCCCAACAAACACTAAATGTATATTTATATTTATCTTTTCAACGTTTCAACATTATATTTTTTTTTTTTACAAAATGAACTGTTAAAAATCCGCTGTGGTGGCCGTATGATCTAAGGTGCTACGCTCGCGATAGACTGGCTACCGATGAAGGGAAGAACCGAGTTAGATCCCAGTCAAGAGCACTGAGAGTGGTTTTCCTAATGGTTTTCCACTCTACCTCTACGAAAATGCATGTGCACTTAATTTAAATTCATCCTCCCTCCTCCTTAACCCAGTAGAGTAATTAGTACATAGGTGTATAACCCATACGGGTAGTAAAACGCAGTGCTAATAAGTTGTTTAAATTTCAATGTTAAATATATTATTTAAATGACAAGTAGTCATTTAAATAAATCATATTTTTTCAAAACGAACATTTTATTATAGTTTTTGTTTGTTTTTGTTGATCTCTTTAAATACATATAATAATGTCAAAACTTTGAAAATAAAGATATATATATATATATATATATATTGTATACATTTTATGTTTATAAAGGGTTAAAGTAGAATTTTACAAAATTAGCCAATATTATTGCAAATAGTTTGTAGAGGCCTTGAATTGTAGAGGCTATAGGATATTGACCAATGTCACCCTACCTTAAATTTAGACCTCGTTGCGCTAACAGACGTTCAAATTACAGCACACATACCCACTTGGGTGGCCGCATGGTCTAAGGTAGGCTTTTCCAACCTTTCCTCGACTGAGGGCTGCGTAAGTTCTTGGAGAACAGGCCAGGGGGCATAAATGAGGCTTATGATACCTAATGCCCAAATATAGTACACATACATACATACAGAAATATCCATACCCACACTCATCCATACATGCATTACATAATTAGCAATATACATATAAGTCTGGAAACTACATGGAAGCTAGTGAGAATTTATGTCAGCTACGAGAGTCTAATTTGTTGCTTATTTCGGCAATTTTAATTATTTCTATCTCTAGAAGGCGGGCCACACAAAACATACTCGGAGGCCGAAAGTGGCTCACGGGCCGTGGGCTAGATATTCTTGGTCTAAGGCGTCCCTCTAACGGCAGAGGTTGGGGAGATCAGGTTTTCGACCCCGATTGGATGAACTTAAAGCGGGTTTTCCTAAGTGATTTACAACTTTCCATCCACGCAAATGTGGGTCCGATTCCTCTAATTTTTTTTTTTAAAATGGTATCAAACTACCCGTTTGGGTTATATGCCTATGTTCTAATTACTCAACTATATTAAGGATAGAAAGGTTGGATTTAGAGGAAGTGTACCCACATTTATGTAGCCAGAGATTATGAAACCATTTAGTAAAATCCACCTTCTGTCCAATGACACCCTCGACCATACGTCCACTGAGGTGGGCTTCTTCAAAATCATCCTTCCTATTCAATAATCCATTAGCGTAATTAGTTCATAGGCGTATAATCTGAGCTGGTAGTAAGATATGGTGCAAAAAAAAAAAAAAGACACACTCAATTTGTTCGGCTGAGTACAGATTCTAAACTCATTCAAACGTGTGTGGATTACTTTGAGCTAAGGGTTCATTATTCCTGGTCGCGTGAAGTGTCTTGAAGCTCTCAAAGCGCAACGGCGATCGGTTAACTATTGTGTCGTTAGTACAGAGGTTTGGTCACGACAAGAGGTCCCAAATTCTCCGTCTGTGTCCACTCGGTAATTTGAGTCATTACCAACATGGTGGGGTGCAGAAAGGGGGTTCAAGGTAGAGGGGTAGAGGACATCACAAGCATGTAAATGAAGTGACAATCTGTTCGAAACGTTTCGAGCAAATGGTGTATTTGAGAACACAGCGGTGCATACAGTATAAGAGGGTAAGTGGGGGAAGTTTCTCACCGTTCCATCCAA
>CABEEJ010001031.1:0-17412 GCA_901482245.1 Timema douglasi | reverse complement strand
GCTGTGTATGCGGTTTTTTTTTTTACTTCCCATCCCCATACAGACAATCCTAATCCCACCCCACCCACGTGGTGACACATCAAAAGGGGTCATATTTGTTTAATCTCATTACGCTATCGTACTCGAGGCAGTCAACTGTCATTTGTTTCAAAGTTTTAGCTGTAAGTTTGCACCGCTGTGAATTCTCCCCCCCTTCCAAACTACCTTCCCAACCCCTCCTTTCCGCAAACCCATAACCCATGTCTTCCTCACACTCCTCCTCATCCAGGCAAAGCCACAACAGTCCGGTCCATAATGGCTCGGCCATGATTCCTAGTCGAATCACACGTCATGTGTCGTCTCATTGGTATACAAACCGGGGCTCGAGAAACGTGGTCGTTCACATTTTATTCTTTTAGCTGTTTGGACCACCAAGATCAAGTCAGCAGTATTTTTTAAATTATTAATATTTTTTATTTGAATTATTTAACGTTTTATCATTGGTGAAATGTGGGTTTACCCTTTCCCAATGATGAATTAACGGCTGGGGACTGGATGTTGTGCCTGTCCTAGTTTTAAGTTAGGCCGAAGGCGGATTGACGTTTTGGTCGCTGCGACACAAACACCGTAACACCGTCGCTCTATTGTTTTGCATTGTTTCACACGAGAGAGGTCGCTACGCCCAAGAAACGCTCACATCGACTTTTTCAAATATGTCGCAGCGTTTTTGTCGCTAAACACCTGAACATATTAAACAGTGCGATACAGTAGAGCGACCTGGTCGTGGCGTTTGTGTCGCAGTGACCAAAACGCTACCAAAATGTCAATCTGTCACCGACCTTATATTATAAGGCATATGAAGCTACTACAGACCTAGCAGACCTGTAGTGGAAATTATGTCGTTTAAATTTTAAAAAAAACTTACCCAGGCTACAGACTGAAAACAGTTTTGGATGAACCTACTAGTTATATCAACATAGGTATTACTTAATAACTAACTTAATTCATCACCGTTAAGGTGCGGCCGAAGGGAGCGCGAGTATTTTTACAGCTTTTATATAATTGAAAATTTTGGCCAAAATAAATCAAATATTTCTCGAGTAGCAACATAAGAGTTTAGTTTTATGCACATGCTAATATCAACAGATCTTGAATATCTGTCAAGGATGTCCTGGAATTTTGTCAAAACTTTTTAAATAGAGAGAAAAAGTTTTGACAAAATTTCAGGACAACCTTGACAGATATTCAAGATCTGTTGATATTAGCATGTGCATAAAACTAAACTCTTATGTTGCTACTGGAGAAATATTTGATTTAATTTGGCCAACAAAATTTAATGCCATAACAAAATTAAAGAATACTCGGGCTCTCTTCGGCCGCACTTTAAAGATGAAACCCATATTTCACCAAGGATACATTTTTCGGCCATTCTGGGATTCTAACCCGGGAACCTACATTAATAGGCAAACAAGCTACCGACTAGACAAAAGTTTAAGACCATAGCAGTTTTTTCTTTGGGCAATTTTAAAATGAATGTTATCAACATAATTTATTAATAGCTCTCTAATTATAAAGTTGAATAAACATTATTTAAGAGCTTTAGAATCCATCATTACACTTTTTTGGGGGGTCGAATGATCTAAGGCATTACTCTCTAAATAGACTGTACTATCGCTGATGGGGAGATGGGGTGTGAATCCCTTTCGGGTGTATTGAGGGTTAATTTTTCCTAAATGGTTTTACTCTCGTCCTCCACGCAAATTCAGGTACAATTACTTTAAATTCAACCTTAATTCTCCCTAGCACATTAGAAGCATTAATTAGTTCATAAATGTATATCACTATTGGATAGTGAGACACGGTGACCAAAATAAATTAATAATAATTTATTGTTAGTTGTTTTGGTTCAAAAGGTTTACTGAACACGGTGCAGATACAGGAAACATTTGTCTTGTGAAAAGAAAGATATTAAAAAAGGGTAACTTCATGTTCATATTATCTCCAACACAAAGTTTCATTTTAACTTTAATTCATGTTATGGTTTCATTTGTTTATTCGGGAGGAATGATTGTTTCATGACGTTAGTTTAGTTATTAATTTCAAAGTGAAAGCTTACAATTTATTTAGTATACAATTGGTTTAGAAAGTTAATATTTGAATCTGACTTGTTCAAAGGGAAGTGGGTACTATTGTGATTACATTTTATTTATTTAAAGAGTTGAAATTTTTGCTAGAAATAAAAGATACTCGTAAATTAAATCACGGACGACGTGCACAAAAATAATATTGAAATTAATTAAACGTCTTTGTAGCCCTATGTGTAAATACGTATTAGATAATTAGTTTTTTTTCTAAAGAGCTACGTTAAACAGAGAGGTTATTCATTAATGATTACGTATTCCATGGAGTAAGGATTGGGAGGGTAGATTAGATACCTAGCACCAACATTAGTGTGAGGAGAGTATGGAAAAACATAGGAATCAAATAATATATCATGCGTATAACATGGACGGGTGCACTCGAATCGCGGAATAGAGTATACTTGTCATCCGATGCACATGAATTTTGGAACAAACTTTAATCCCATTCAACTCATAACCCCTAGTCTAACCTAACCTAACCTAACCTAACCTAACATAACCTGGGTGCACTCGACTTGCGGAATAGAGTATACCTGTCATCCAGTGCACATGAATTTTGGAACAAACTCTAATCCCATTCAACTCCTAACTCCTAACCTAAATGAAACTAATCTAACTTCAATTTTCCAATTTGAACAAAGCCATTATGAATTTATTTTTACTCCGTAGTTCGAGTAACCTCGGATGAGCTGTTCCACAATTCGTGTGCACTGACCTGAACAGGTAGTAAGACGCGGTACTAAGAAATTAATTACTAAAATTGCCTTAAGTGCACTTCTCCAAGAATATACCTTTGACCTCCCCGCCATCAACAATATAGTTTATTGTGAGACTAACTCCTTAAGCCATGCGAACATCTGGCACGAGCCAGCTGTGTTTTGTCGATTGTATCGGTTCACGCATTTCATTCTGTGATTTTGCAGAATATGTTCAAATTACAAACGACGATACTGGGGATCGCGTGTAAAAAGGTGTCAGCCTCATTTTATTTGGTTGGCTGGTGATGGGGAAACTGTTTGTGACTTTGATCCTGGTTGGTGTCATTACAGGGGAGGGGAGGTTTGTCAGACGTGATTCATTACCGCGGTTTTTCTCATCCCCTTTACGTGCTAATTCGGGTGCAGTTCCTCTAAGTTAACTTTCCCGGGATACAATCGTTAGTAGTCCTGGTGGTGAACGTAACAATCAAAGTAAAGAACTATTTAAAGAATTTATCTTGCTCTACCATCCATTTAATAAACATTTTAACTATACTTATTGCCCGCCTTGGTGGCGTAGTTGGTTAACGCGTTAGCTTCGTGCTGAGCTAGACTGCAAAGGATCGAGGTTCGAATATCTGTTGGGTGAGCTGGGGTGTGTGTTTACTAAACGGTTTTACACTCTCCCTCCATGCAAATGCGGGTTCACTTCCTCTAAATTCAACTTTCCTTATTCCTATTCCATTTGAGTAATTAGTACTTAAGCGTATAACCGCAACGGGTAGTAAGACGTCGTGCTATAATTTTAAAAACTATATTTATGGAGTAAAATGATGGAGGTATAATTTAGAGGAAATGAGCCCACATTTGCGGGTAGGGAAATAGGGGGGAAATATTAGTAAAATCCACTCTAAGTATTTTCCCTCTTCTCTCCCCAGGATTAGAAACCCCAACCTCTCCGTTAACGAAAAAACCACACCATACGATCCCTTAACTTATAGTTAATCCACGTTCCCACTGATGCGGGGAAGCTATAAAAAAGAATTACCTTTACCTTTCTCGTTTTGTGCCACTCCTTGGCCCTCAAGTCCCCCAGTGTCCAATATCACGTGCGTCCTCCCCCATGAGTGTAGTGTAACACGCACGCAACAAACTGCTACGCATTACAGTAAACTCGGGGCAATTTCCCGGAATGACTATTCATGATATGGACATCGTTGTACACTCCAGATATACATTTTTTTTGTCCCCCTCCCTCTTTATCCTACCTTCCCCTCACTACCTCCACAGGATCTAGCTAACAATGACGTAGCTGTGAAGCGTTATGCACTGATATCATAGACGTATTACTGTCTACTTTGTTTACATTATGGTTTTTATACCCACTGGGGTCCTGTTTATTTAAAAAAAACGAGTTTCTACTGATGTCTTACTTGAATATAGTTGAAAATTTTGGTTACATGGATAGTGTGTTGGATTCTATATTATTATAATTTATTTTCATTTATTTGAAGTATTTAACGTGCACTTTTCTGAACCGACTGGTTAAATCAGCTCCCTAGAATTTCTGTGAGCGAGAGCGAAAAGACTTAACTATTTTTTCTGGGAAAGATATTCTCACATACCTTTCTATGGTTATTTTACATACCGCAATCAATATGAGACGGATGGCTTCCTCTCCGAATGAAGATGTGCTACTGATTTTTATCGCTCAATAAAAATATAATAACCTCGGCTGGGTTTGAACCCCCTATCATTGGCTCCTGAAGCTATCACTTTATTCCAAGTCTTTTTAACTCATTAAGTCATAACTCATACTGAGTTTGGTTAGTTTAACGCTTTAGTTCTAGGAATGATTATCAACAGTTAAACCAACTTTTTTTGTCACAAAGTCTCCCTGGCCGTTCGTGTTATTTGCAAACATATTAATTACGCTAGTGTGTTAGGGTTAAGAAAAGTAGAATTTTGAGGACATATACTCGTAATATTTTACATCGAAATTAAGTGGAAAACCATTTAGTAACAAAACACCCTCAGTACATACTGTTGGGATATGATCTCCGTGCCTACTGGTAAAGGTTTAAATATTAATTCATATGATGAATTTAGCGCAGATTAGATATATGGATTGCATCCCCAGCACTCGTTGACTGAGCGTTCCATCCCCTTACGATATCATCTTGACAGTAAGTATTTAAGGTGTATGGGTAACGAGTTAAGGGCAATGTTTTGGCAGTTTTTATGTCAACACATTTTGTTGGTCAAAATACATAAAATTTTGCTCCAGTAAAGACATAGTTTAATTTTATTCACATGATGATATCAACATTTGTTGAATATCTTTCAGGAGTGTTCTAGAATTTAATGAAAACGTTTTGTCTTAATTTACAAAGTTTTTCATTGAATTCCGCTATGCTAGTGTCAGATATTCAACAACTGTTGAGGTCACCATGTGAAGAAAATTAAACTCTATATTTATATTAGAGGAATATTTTATTTAATTTGCCCAAAAATAGCTATGCTATAAAAAATTACAGAAATACTAAACTTTTCTAACGTCTCCTTAACCTTAGTCTGTTTACTTGATCCCAATAAATGTCCTCTTTATATTTTTCATACACGCAACGCTTACACTCTCATCGCTAGTTGGCCCCTTCTACATCATCAGAATAGATATTAAAATCAAACGTCTGGTTCTTACCATTTTAGACAGATAAATAGATAAACGTATCCGTGAGATTTTTTTCATTATAAGATGTTCTTTATATCCCAATTTCTTGACTGATTCAAATAATCAAAATTATGAACAATCTCTAAATATTGTAATATACAAAGAACACCCACTACTTTGAGTTGAGACAAGTAATCATAGCGCTGTACAACTATATTTTTTGCGAGGACTCTTCAAGAAATAATGTCTTGAACTCGTTTCACTCCATCGACGGTTAAAAACCTTCCTTATTAGTTAAAAGGTAACTATAGGGACATGTGGAATCGTTACATTGCTTTCCGCCCCTTGTTGAGTATGTAACGGGCAGAACTGAGAAAAACGCTTTAAAAATATATTTTTGGAATAGTTAAACATTTATCTGGTAGCTTTTGGGAGCACCCGTCATTTGGCCTATAGTTTAGGCCATCTGACTTTTAGGCCAAATGACTCTAGGCCTACTGCCACGTCTCCGCTTTTGGTATCTATCCAGTAGAAATAAGAAACAAATCTATGTTGTACATAACGAGTTTCCAATTTTTTTTTCTTCTGTAATAAATTGCTGCTCTTTACATAAATTATTGTTTTTTGAAACTAGAACAAATAGGCATACAGAACGTTCTGAATCTTCCATTCTTGCTGCATTTGAGAGCGCTATGGCGTTTGTTATAAACAAACTTTTTTTTAGTACATTTGTGTTCAAATCCTGGTCTTGGATCTTAAGCATGAAGTATATTTAGTCCGAATATTAGTGGATTATTGTCAGGAGGTTCCAAACAGTGTTAATACTAACTAGCCTTACTCAGAAAACAAACAAACAAGCAAACTAACTCCATGTTAATTGAAAAACACCCGCTTCAGTGGTCACGTGATATAACGCGCTAATCTCATGTTGGACTAGACTGCCGAATACGAGGAGATCAGGCTTTGATCTCGGTCGGGTGCACTAAGGGTGATTTTTTTTTCCAAAATAGTTTTCCTCTCTCTCTCAACGCAAATCAGGTCCACTTCCTCTAAATTGAGCCTTCCTAATCCCTAACCCATTAGGGTAATTAGTACATAGGCGTATAACCGGAACGGGTAGTAATACGCGATTCTAAAACAAACAAAAAATTCAGAAAATTGAAAAACTGCTAAACGGTTTAAACTCTAAAGCGTCACTCTGGTGTTAGATGAGTCTACTGGTGACGGAGAGATTGAGGTTTGAATTCCAGTAGAGCCTACTGAGGGTGGTTTTCCCTATATGGTTTATCTGCCTTTAAAATGCTTCCCCATCCTCTTACCCCATTATAGTATTTACGGCGTGTAAAAAATAGATGTAAAATTATTACTTTAAGCCTCTAATTTAATCTGGAAGAGTTTGTCTACTGAGATCAGAGCCCCGGGTTCGATTCCTGCCAATATTTCCGCTATAGATATTGCGGTTGCATATATATCAAAGTTATTAATTAACGGTCAACCACCTCGGGGGTTGAATGTGCCTAAGGCATCACTCTTGCAATAGGCTAGAATGCCGTTGACAAGGAGATCAGGGTTTTTAATCGTGGTTAGGTACACTGATGTTGTGTCTTCCTAAATGGTTTTATACTACTCTCCCTTCACGTAAATGCGAGAACACTTACACTAAATTCAACGTGTTACTCATCCCTAGGTGACCTGGTGGTCTAGGGGTTAGGTGTCAGACCTCTGTGTTACGGGTCCGGAGATCAATCCTCGGTCCTGGCATAGATTTATCTGATTACCAAACCCTTCCTTCACCTCTGACAAGACGTGTATTAATCACTACCTGTGAATGTGTGGAATGCCAGGCCTCCACCGTGGTTCGGATCCCACGTTTAACTGTAGGTCCTCCATTTCATCTCACAATCACCCTACCATTTACACATTAGCGTAAGTGCGTATAACTAGAACGGTTAGTAAACGTGGTGCTATTTTTTTAAATAATTTATTTAACGGCTGTGGGGGATTATTGTTGTGTCTTTTATGTAATTAAGTTAATTTGTGAGCCTTGTACTGATAACATTTGTTGGTTCATAAAGTGCATGTTAAATACTCTGAATTAAAAACAACACCTCTGTGTTGATACGATGACGTCAAGTCTCTGTTGACACGATGACGTCAAGTCTTTGTTGAGCCACGCGTTACAGTGTCGGTGAATCTATTATATTTCTATGACTAGAATGCCACTAATGCACGGTTGGGTAGGGTGGGTATTGTTTCGTGTTGAAGGGGGTTAGCGGTGGGGGGTAGACCATTAATGAGGTGTTCGTGTCGCTTTCAAACCTGAACACGGCGGCCATTTCCAATCTAACTGTTATTCTTCTTTTTTTTTATGTTTTTCTATACTCCCGTCCGTACATTTCATGCGGTCGTAATGAAACTATCGCTAGTATTTTTGTTACTGTTTTTTTTATCATCGATGTTTGTATATATATTTTTTAATAATTGTTTATTGTTAGATACGTGACCACAAACTTTGCCGCAACGTTCGAACGAATGAAACAACCTCCAACAGAAAGTTTGGCCGCACCGTTGGTATACCTGACTTTGGCGGTCAGGTTTTTATATTTATTTGTTTTTAACTGTTACTGGTGACTGCATGGTATAATAAGCCACTCTCTAAATAGACTAGACTGGCCATGACTAGGAGAATGAGGTTCGAATCTTATTTGGGCATATAGAGGGTGGTTTTTCCATTCTTTCTCTCCAAGCAAATTTTGATACACTTTCTATAAATTCAACCTTCCTAATCTCTAACATATTAGTATGAATAGTATATGCATATAGCTCAAACGGGTAGTAAGACGCGGCGCAAAAAATATAATTTACGTTTAACACCAAAGTTATTAGTGGCTTACTTTAGCAACTATGATTGAGGAGGGTGGTTTAAAGGAAATGTACTTTCATTGATAAGGAGGGTGGTTGGGAAAACCACAGTAATAACTGAAATGTAGACTCCCTCTTCCCTAGTACACCCAACTAAGATTCAAACATCTATCTTCTGGCAGTTCTATTCGACTCGTCGTGGTAAGAACTCATTTCAGGATTCATTTATGACCTAAGGATGGTGCCTATGCAGCGCCGAAATATGTCGTGACAATCACACTCCAGAATTAAAAGGAACAAGGTCATTTAAAACCTTTCAGATAAGAATAGATCTCAACTCATTTAACCTCTTTATATTTTTATGATCAAACTTTTGTCAATTTAACGTATATATCTTATTAAACCGTATTATCTGCTCCTCTAATATTGGCTCATGTTTTTTGGACACATGTTTCTTAAATATTTAGTGTTTATTGAATTGTGATATTATAAATTTCCTGAAATACAAGACTAAGCAACTTACAAAGTTTTTATAAAAGGATAGGCATCATTTCTCAAACAAACTCAGTTAACTTTATTGTAATTATAACTTTATTGTATTTATCAGTATTATACACTTTATTTTTAGTTTTAATCATGTTTTTAATACATCTATTTTAATATGTTTTGGTTTTATATGTGTTGCTCTGACTCACATTTTTAATGTGTTTGTATATTGATAAGTATTATATTTTAACTTTTATTCAAATTTCTTTTATCACAATCCTTAGACTCAATGCACATCTCTATTCCCTATCACAATCAATGATTTTACTTAAATATTGGTTTATTAACAATTTTGCTATAAAGTCCATATACTCTTTATGACAAGTAAACATAATTATATTATCTTTATAATTTATATCAATAACTTAATTTTCTGTCTTATTTTTGCTCTTTCAATTGATTTATATTTTTATCAATTATAATCTATCTTCCCGTTACTGGTGATCAAGTCTATTATTATAATGATGCCATAGGCCATGTTACCACCAAGGCAAGGTTCAATCCCCACAGAGTGCAATGCCTTAGTCGATTGTATCACAAATAGGGTGTGTGTGTGTGTGTGTGTGCGAAGCTTCATAATGTCGAAGTCAAATGTTTGATCTCCTTTGCTTCAACTTCAACTTCAACATCAGTAAAAAAAAACCTTCTCATCTTTGAGACATTTCAAAGTAATAAAGAAAAAATTAGTTCTATTATGAAAAGAGTTTATATATCTTGCTAAATATGACATATTTAAAAATGTTTTCATTTTTTTTTAAACGCTACTACACTGAATATTATCACTACGGTATTATCTGTACGGCTAGTATTGGGAAATAACGTTGTCAGTTTCTTGTTTTCGTGTGGCCAATCTCCACTCAAATATAGGACAAGTCTCACTACGCTAGTTCGTTGAGGTTGCCAGTAGCTTCTTCTCCCTCCAGCACGCCACCTTCCCCACCTTCCGACGTAATTGAAACCAGGAGATTTGTCAACAATTAACCGAGAGAAAGTGAAAAAAACCCAAACCTTTTCTCCATAATACCGGCAGTTACCTCTGAGGTGATACTCAGTGTAAACCATATTTTAACACCAACTAGTGACTAAGTGAAATGTATAACGTAAGTAGAGATAAATTCCCGTGTGTCATCATATATAATATTATTATTATTAGCACCGCGTCTTACTACCTGTTCGGATTATACGCACTTACGCTAATGTGTAATGGTAGGGTGATTGTGAAATGAAAATGGAGGACCTACAGTTTAACGTGGAATCCAAACCACGGTGGAGGCCTGGCATTCCCCACATTCACAAAATGTCTTGTCAGAGGTGAAGGAAGGGTTTGGTACTCAGATAACTCTGTGTCGGGGATATATAATAATACTGTGCTTTGTGTTTTCGATAAAACGTTTATCTTTACCTAGCTGCACTTAATCGATAAGAATATTTTTATAGTTTATAGTACCATCGAAACAGTAAGGTCATTAGGGCTAATAGATAATTATTTTGCACCGCGTCTCGCCACCTCTTTGGGCTACACGCTTATGTACTAATTGCGTTAATTATTAGGTGTTAATTTAGAGGAAGTATACACTTATTTGCGAGGATTATTATTATTATTAGCACCGCGTCTTACTACCCGTTCGGGTTATACGCACTTACGCTAATGTGTAATGGTAGGGTGATTGTGAGATGAAATGAAGGACCTACAGTTTAACGTGGAATCCGAACCACGGTGGAGGCCTGGTATTCCTCACATTCACAAGATGTCTTGTCAGAGGTGAAGGAAGGGTTTGGTAATCAGATAAATCTTTGCCGGGACCGAGGATTGAACTCCGGCCACCAGCATAGAAGTCTAACACCTTTACCCCTAGACCGCCAGGTCACCGACTATTTGCGAGGAGGTGAAAAACCATTTAGGAAAACCACCCTCAGTGGAACCGACCAGGATACAACTCCGAAATCACCGTCTTCGATAGTCTAGTCTAACACGAGATTAGCGCGTTAGACCACGCGGCCACAAAAGTGGGTTAATGGGTGATTAGAGAATTAAAAGTGATCTGTGACAGCAACAAAAAATTGTCTTTAACTTTGCCTTCAACTTTTATTCGCGTGTTTAACCTTAATTTCAACTTTACTCAGCCTGTTCCAAGCTAAACTTCAATTTCACGCAGCATATTTAAAGCTTAGCTTCTAATTCACTCGGAATGTTTCAAACTTATCTTAGACTTCACGCAGCATACTTAAATCCTAACTTCGCCTTCACTCAGCATGTTTAAAGCTTAACTTTGACTTCATGCAGCTTATTTAGATCGTAGCTTCGACTTCACTCGGAATGTTTCAGGCTTATCTTCAACTTCACAAGGCATATTTAAAGCTTAGCTCTGACTTCACTTGGCCTGTTTCAATGTTATCTTCGACTTCACGCAGCATATCCAA
This sequence comes from Timema douglasi, assembly GCA_901482245.1. Taxonomy (NCBI): domain Eukaryota; kingdom Metazoa; phylum Arthropoda; class Insecta; order Phasmatodea; family Timematidae; genus Timema; species Timema douglasi. The sequence goes on along the minus strand of CABEEJ010001031.1, from coordinate 6,094 downwards.
AGCCTAGCTTTGACTTCACTCGGCATGTTTCAAGCTTAACTTTGACTTCACGAAGCATATCTAAAGCCTAACTTTGACTTCACTTGGCATGTTTCAAGCTTAACTTTGACTTCACGCAGAATTTTTAAAGCCTAGATTTGTCTTCAATCAAAATGTTTCAAGCTTAGCTTCGACTTCACTCAGCCTGTTCCAACATTAGCTTTGACTTCACTCAGCCTGTTCAAACCAGAGATTTGACTTCACTCGGCATGTTTCAAGCTTGGCTTCAACTTCATGCAGCATATTTAAAGCCTAGCTTCGACTTCACTCAACATATTTAAAGCTGCGTTATGTATGTTTAAAGCTTCCCTTCACATTTAAAATGGGCTTCGCTCACCCCTCACCCTTATAATACAATATGGTTCCCCTCCTTTAGTCAAGACAAATTCGAGATCAGCCACTTTAAAAGGGTTTTAGCTATTTATATCTTGATGTTTTAACTTAAAAATATAATATTACAATCATTTAACTCAATTCAATTAGTATAATTTACCTGTATTTGTGGTGTAACCACTGTAGATGATACAATTTTTACTAGTATTTCTTAAATTATTACATCAAATTTCTTTACTTTATAAGATCAACTGTGCAAAATTTAAATTAAATTTTAGTTTTAAGAGTTAAGTTGCTTTTAGTACTGATACTATAATGAGTGAATACATGATAATAATTGTTTGGAGTTAAAGGTTTACTTTACTGTTCATACATCCTATACACAATTTACACTCATTCTAAGACACAAAGAGAGGAAGATGAAATTTAATGAAAATTACCAATCATTTACCAAGAGAAGCGTTTTTTTTCAAACTTTGTTCCGTGGTGGTTTGGAGAAAGATAAATAAAGAGGCGAGTACAGATTTGAGGAGTAAAAACAAATCTTTTTAAATCCATTATCAATTTTAGCTATTGTACTTCTAAACACAATAATAATACTAGTTTTTAAAATGATTAAATCTCTTTTTAAATAAATATGATGGTGTAGCTCAACAATTAACATCTATAAAAAACCACACCTTAATCAACCCGGCTTAGAATCGAACAGATTCCCGATGACCTCTAATAACAAAAGACTCAATAATACCAGTTGACTTGGCGGTCTAGGGGTAAGGTGTCAGACTTCTATGCTGGCGGCAAGGGTTCAATCCTCGGTCCTGGCAAAGATTTATCTGATTACCAAACCCTTCCTTCACCTCTGACAAGACATCTTGTGAATGTGAGGTCGGATTCCACGTTAAACTGTAGGTCCTTCATTTCATCTCACAATCACCCTACCTTTACACATTAGCGTAAGTGCGTATAACCCGAATGGGTAGTAAGATGCGTTGCTAATAATAATAATAATAATAATAATAATAATAATAATAATACCAGTTCTATTGACTAACTTTGAACAAACCCCTACGATGCAAGTGACTAACACTCTCACTACAAATAGAAACGAATCTTTGTAAAACATTGGAACTTAAAAAAAGAGTTTCAAAAAACATGAGTTTACATTAAACGTCTGCCAAGTTGGTGATCTGAGAACTGTTTGGTGGTAAATAATGATGGTGTGACGTTTTAGAATCCTTCTTCGAATGAAATGTTTCCTTTTAATAACTGACAGACCGTGAAGCGTCTTTTAGCGGGTGAATGAATACCGGAAAAACAGTGAGTCTGTGTGTGTGATTATCGAGCCGTCTATCTCACGATGCACAAAAAAAAAACGCACACACACATAGTATAGAAAGGACAGTATTTCCGTCCTGGGTGAAGGGCTGACAAAAACCCTGCCGAGATAGCTCGCGTACATCAGATCCACTTCGACGGGGAAGAAGCGCGTTCCATAGAACAAGGAAAGGTAGGAATCGTTAGTAGAAAGCTCTCAAGAACTTGGACAGGTAGCGCTGTATTTCCTTTCTCCTCCTCCTCTCTAGTTCTTCTATTATTTATTACTGCCCATCCGGGTTTTTTGAACATTTACACTAATGAATTATGGATAAGTGAGGCTCAATTTGAGGAAAAGTTATCCCTAGCATTTATATGCATAGAGAACGAGAGAGAGAGATTAAGTAATCATTTAAAAAAACATCACCCTGACCTCACCACCTACAGTAAACCAAACAGGACGAGATTTATGCCTTCGTTTTTGTTTGTTTTTTCCTTCCATATAGCCTAGTGGGCTACATTTTAAAAACTACTTTATTATATTTTTGTAAACTATTATTTTTAACGCCTAAGTTATTACTAGTTTAATCGAATATGTATGAAGGTAGTTTTAGAGGTATTGAGCTTGCATTAGCGTGGAGGGGTATGGGAAAACCACAGTGTTAAATAACAAGTTTATAATCACCTTCTGTGCACCAAGTCAAGATTCTAACCATGACCTCCTTGTCATCTAGTAATTAAATTTAGTGCATGCATACCTAAAGCCCCTTGTACCCCCCATAGACTGGCAGGTAGAGCGCGTTGCGTGAAAAGTAATATGCTGGACCTGTTACACGTCAGAACTGTGAAGAAACTGTAAATGTGTAGGGTCGCTAAGTTGTAAGGACAGGCGCGACGCGTGGCCTATCGGTCGTATCGGAATTCCAGACCTGTGGAGTGTCAAGTCAAACACCACGCCTCTCAGTCTGTAGGGGCAAAAGACGTGATCAGCGGTAGAAGAGACCCACTGTGCATTCACAGTGCACTTTGCTCTTATCACTTCTTGAACTCTTTTGCTACTTTAGTTAAAGTGATATTCCTGTTGATAATTTCTGGTCCTTGAAATATCTTCCTGTTGCCAGAAGTCTGAGTGTAGGGACTAGTATTTGTTCCTCACTTATTGATTTCCTCAATGAGGGGTTTCATTAGCTTAAATAAGAAGTCAAAACTATCATAATTAATTCGAGAATAGTTTTTGTAATATTCAGGGTTGTTTTCTTGTAACTCCTTCAAAAATACCATGTTTCCTTTTTTGATACCAGTGCTTACTTCAAAATCTCCTCCTAGCACGTTTACTTCTTCTGTTCTCTTCCTCAATAAGTCTAAGATATCGTGGCTTTGAGGAATGTTTTTGGTTCTTATCTTCTTACTTATTCTTCGAAATATCCGCAACTGTCATGCCATCGACCAATACATAAAACATAAAAATAAGCGCACCCGGCAGCCGTATACAAATCCAACAACAATCCTCAAGTTTGCTCTCCTTGGCGTTGGAAAAAGCACTTAGAGGAATATGAATTTGGCTATTTGGTATTCTGGTGAAAATGATTCAAATCTTAGATCTATATTAATGTCCAGAACTGAATATATTAATATTTCAATATTATCATCAACATATTTTTAAGAAAACAACCATCCTCCTTCCGTTTGATTAAATGATCTGAAATTTTTCATTTACAAATATATATTACCGGAATATTTTAATCTCTCTATTAGTGGCAATATATTTAAAGGTTTTTCCGGAATAAAGATGTTAGAATGAATATGTTCTCTTATTTTTTTTGGGAAAACATTAAGTCTTAGAAAAATTCATATTTTTTTTTCTTAGAAAAACAAATGGTGTAATTTAAATGAGTTCAAATAAAGAAATAAAAGCGATTGCAGTTCTGGTCTTACACTTTACACTATGTATCGACTACAGTGCTTGGTTGAATGTTAGACCGACGTAAAGTCTGCTTTAGACCCTATATAATTATTTTAATATCTCAATATTAGCAATCAAACGAACACTTACCGGATTGGATGGCCGCATGGACTAAGAAATCACTCTTTCAGTAGACTAGACTGCCAATGACGAGGATATCAGGGTTCAATCTTGGGCTGGTGCACTGAGTGGGTTTATTCCTAGATGGTTTTCCCCATCTCCTTCTATGCAAATGCGGGCACACTTCTTCTAAATTCAACTTTCCTCATAATTATCACGAGTAATTATTAAAAAGGCGTTTAACCAGGTAATAAGACGTAGTGTTAAACAAAAAAATCTCCTTTATCTCAAAACCTTACCGAAAAACTTTTATCTTTATATTATATTTTTTGTTGTTTTTATTCTACAGCTTTATTATCATCAATTTTAAATTTCACTGAAGGATTTGATAATAATTTTTCCTACCATCCTCACCTTACACTCGTCGCAAAACACACTATTAGATGGCTTTATGAATATATTAAATACACACCAACCCAGCCCTCTCACTTAATAGGTCGCAAGCCACTACTGCAGAAATGTTTCTTATTGAAAATTTACAGAATTTTTTCTCTAGTATGGAGTCCGAAGTGGTTCTCTAGCCAGAACTAGAGGTATAATATTACGGACTTTTCAATAAACCGTGAAGTCAGTCAGTGACACTTACTTACCCCTTTGTTCCATGGTGGTATATCCTCAGCGGTGGCTTGACAGTTTTGAAGCACTCATCCTTTTCCGTCCTGTTTATCGGAGATCCTACAGAACAGATAGTGGCTAGAGCTCGTGTCCTTCATACACTGCTTTAAACAGTTTTAAACTAAGAAAGGACGTTTGCATTAGGTAAACTTGATTAAAAAGGTAGTCCCATTTGAGTGTGAGAAAAAAAAAGAGAGTTGAAATTGCAGAAATGAGAACATCCAGATAAGTGAATTAAAAAAAATGTTGGTGTGAAAATACTTTTTTTTTTGTTGAAGATAAGAGGATTTTAATGTGTAGTGTATGAAAGGCGAATATAATTAAACATCTTGTGTGTGTGTGTGTGTGTAATTTTTAAAGGGAGATTGTATTGATGGGAAAAAAAAAGCTTGTGCGTGCACAAAACGAGAAGAAATTTCAGAAATAAAAGGAAATGTTTATAAAAACGGGTTCAATTCTCCTCTCTTTTAACTATATGGAAAATAAAAGAACTCTTTCAAAACCATTATCTTGTATAAATAATGTAGGACTATATTCAATATTCATGTATGTGTAATTAATCTCTTTCATTTTTTAAGTATCTTTTATTTTTGTCCCCCTTTTCCCAACATAAAGAAATCACCTAAAGCTCTAAACCCAAACTTTTCACCCCTATCATAGAGTAATCTAAAATTGTAATTATTATAATTAATGATTTAAAAAAAGATTAATTGTACTTAGCGAGGAAATTGCTCTCAGGAACGATGCTAAAACAGTTTATTCTTTATAGCGCCAGCGTCAGTAAATGGGTATCTGGGTACAAATTAATTAAAGTTTAATAAAACCAAGGGGTGAAAGGACGAAGATAGGGGAACGGGGTAAGGGAGGAAAGTGGCCATCTCTCATACCGTACGCCATCTCCTTGAAGTACGAGGCCCACGTGGAAACACCCACACACCCGCAAAACACACCCAAAGCCTTTCGAAACCCACCACCTAACGCACCTCACCATATTTCCCAACATTCATTGCGGTCATGTTCGTAATCAGAGTTCTCCTCCCCTTCCCGTCCCTACCCCTTGAAGCAAATGGTTGTGTATATGCGGGAATTCTGGGAGTGTCAGGTTGTCAGTAATGAAGTGGTTTTAGCTGGACCAATGATAAACGTGCTTCATCCAACACTCTAAGATTAATTTTTTTTTTCATTATCTCGTATTACTTACAAAAACCATCAATATGCATCATGGTTCTTAATCCCTTGTCTTTTGTTAGTTTTTACGTTTTGATACAAGAGTTCTTAAAAGGCCAGACCAATATACAAGGTGACCTGGAGGTCTAGGAGTAAGGTGTCAGACTTCCGTACTGAGGGTCCGGGGTTCAATCCTCGGTCCCAGCATAGATTTATCTGCTTGCAAAACCCTTCTTTCACCTCTAACAAGACGTGTATTAATCATAAATTGTGAATGTGTGGAATGCCAGGCCTCCACCGTGGTTCGTATCCCACGTTGAACTGTAGGTCCTACATTTCATCTCACAATCACCCTACCATTACACATTAGCTTAAGTGCCTACAACCCTAATAGGTAGTAAAACGCGATGCTAATAATAATAATAATAATAATAATAACCTATATACAGGCCTGGCTTGGGTGGGCACCATTACATCGCAAGTCCATTACATCGCATGTCCATTACATCGCGTTTTGGGAACAAATACATTGCAGGTCCATCA
>CABEEJ010001030.1:119876-180172 GCA_901482245.1 Timema douglasi | reverse complement strand
TCAGCTGCAAGAATAAATAGATTTTTTTTTCTAGAAAAAAACAACCCAAATTGGTTTTATTGGAAAAAACGGTGCCGCTCTTTGTGTTAATAGCGATATTAATCTTATAATCAAATTATTTAGGCAATACAATTTAGTAAATAAAACTTAAGAAATCATCATTAATTCCAATAAACTAGCTGTGTGCTTGAAAGTGCAGAAAAGAATGATTTGTGGCTAACCTGCAACTTGTGGTTGCACGATAACGTGAATAAAAAAATGTGGTTTCTCGTTAACTGTGAGCCTTTATTATGGATATTTTGATTCTATCAGCAAGTGCAGTGCATCTCATATTGTGCATATGTTGTGTGCACTTGCATACCTGGGACAGTTGCATACGCTGAATGTCGCCTTGGATTGTATTTAGATGTAAATGTTCTCCTCTCAAACCGGCTCGCCGCTAAATACAAAATAGTAAGGTAAGGCTTTAACATAGGCGCTCATGAATAAACACCTTCTTTTGACACAATCTTATCATCTCACAAAATGTTTTGGAATAGATTTCAAAGTTGACGTGAGAGAGAAGCCAACACATATTTTTAGCGACGGAACTATTTGGCAACAAAGCCAACCAGTTTTGGACATTGGAAGTAATCTACGAGATTATGATGGTTTTAAAAGGCAAGGGCAATAAAAAAACTTTTAAGGTTAAAAAATGGTAAACACTTCAAATTTTCAGAACAAAAACAACTCAACAAAAATCATATCAAAATATATACTGCAATAAATGCAGTCATTTATTTACAATAAAAATGGTTTTATATATATTATACATGCTGATAAAATCAAGATATTAAAAACAATACAAATAACAAAAGATTTAAAACCAAAATGAAGATCCAAATAACTTTTAAGGAAGACTACACGGTTAAGCTAACTTAACTTTAAGAGCGAGAAGTACTTAGGAAAGTGTGATGATAATATTTAGCTGAAATTACAGTTATTCTATGGATAATCACTCAATCAATCTCTAATAGATAACTTGTAATCTTTGAGTTTTAAAATGTAGGTATATGTTGGTGGTGTGCAAAATCAATTTTTTAAATTCAAAGCAAATAATATGAAATATTCCTAAAGTCAAACCAAAGTTTTGAGTAAGTAAGAATAAAAAAAAATTTGGTTGTAAAAATAGATTTTATGTTGCAAAAACTATACAACTTTAGGTATTTAATATCATTTGCCAATTGTTGTATTACAAACATGACTAACATATCTCATAAATTATGCTACCATAATGTCATATTATTCTATATATTTTTCATATGAAAATTAATTTGTGATGTAAATAACAGCACCAAATGACAAATTTTTTGAACACAATGGTGTATTTTAGCTTTTAAATACTTTTATTGGTGAAGCTTCATAACTGTCGAATCTGGAATTTTATTTTTCGAATCCAAGCTAAAGTTGACTAATAATTGAAGCGAAGTCAAAAGTCTTGGAAGCTTGGTATACCCCAAGTATATGTTAATGAACATTTCTTAATAATCAAGTAGAACATTTTTGTAAAAATAAATATATATATGTATATATCTCCTTGTGTGTGTGAGCTACCAAACAACGTTATGAAATAATCCTCGCTCCAAGTAGAGTCAACTTGGATCACATTACACTAATGGGGGAACGTATCTCACTCACAAACTCCATGCAATAACATCACTTCATGCCACTGTAGATATTTTGAAGTTAAGAAAATACCATAACATAAATATTATTTACTTTTAACTAATACTTATATTTTCATAATTGCAACAAAAACAATACAAAGAGTCATTGTATTCAAAAATACACTAGTAAACTTCAAGTGTGTAAAAAAAAAAATCACTTGATTCAGTCGTCAATTTTCATTTCAAAATGATAACCACATTTTATATACCATTAAACCAAAACATGTCATGTCGAACAAAAATATAAACGTTTGAAAGATCATTTTTATAACGTGGGAAATAAACAACTATTTTGTGTTTATAAAACAATATATAAAATACATAAATTAAAAAAAAGTTATTTGATGCAAAGATTATTTAATTATTCAAAGTAACTTTAGTGACACAATTAAAGTTATATTTTACCTGTTCATGCTTCACATATTTAAGATAACTTAATGTACACCTTTTTAAAGTGACAAGGAATAAAAACTGTGCAGCTAATATATATATAACCAATGCGCGTCCTTCATGCTAGAGTGAAAGGATGGAAACACAAAGAGCATAAATCGGTTCACATGCTTTTTTATTTTTTCGTGATCTGTCTCTGAACTATTTCTACCTTAAGTTCAAGACAATTACACTGGAAATCATGAAAATATGAGCTTAAGAGCAAATACAGATCAAGGTTTAACGAGAGAGAGAGAGAGAGAGTGAGGTGTAGGAAAAACCATCGAAAAAATTCAGGCACCAACGAGTTGAACAAAATAGTTCTAAAAAGAAAAAGTGTAAATAAAACTTTTAAAAAATATTGGTAGAACACATCGAGTGTTGTGGTGCTGGACTTTTTTTTTCTTTTGCAAAATAACGTGATTGTGTTTCTTTAAGTTACGCAAAAAAAAAAGCTGCATGTGGTTAAAAAAAATTGAGGGGGCTAAAAAAAAGTGATTCATACTTTTGTCAGATGAGCTAAGTTTGTGTTAGACATAAAAACAAACACATTTTTGTGTGCTTTTAATTTCAAGGGAGTGGGAGGCGGGTGGAGAAGAGGGCATAGGGTGATTGTAACCCGACAAGAGCAGATACTGTACGACACTAAGAAAAAGTTAATGCTATTTAAAAATTAAAAAAATGTACATGTTAAAGAGAGAAGAGTGGGGTTAATCAGTGCTTACATGAGTCTGGGTGTGACTTTTCCTCGGTCACCATTAAGGATGCCCGTTCGCTCGGGGGTATGCGCTGTTCTAATGCATTCACACAGTTTAGCATGCTCCTGGAAAAGATTCAGCATACCTAGTTTGGGTGAGCTATGCAACATATTTACCTTAAAGGACACTGGGCAAAAAATAAACACCAGAAGGCTTCCTTTTTTTGGTCTATCTCCAAATATTTCCTTTTTATCTTCTCTTGGTTTTTGTTGAAATAAGACATAACTTGAATGTTTAAGGATACATTTTTTTATGATGTAATATTTACGGTTATTATTGGAGGAAGTTAGGCTCAAAGGTTGTGGAGAGGCATGTGATACGAAAAAGATACCGTGCGAAAATAATGCCAATACTTTCATAACAGTTCCACGTTGTTATTTATTTTATATTACAATAGAAGTGTTTTTTTTAAATATTTTGGATTCACAAATATGTAAACCCTTACAGTGATTCATGTTTATTTCATCTAGCTAAGTTATTTTAATAGGTCTAACTGTTTATATTGAAAATAGATTATTCAGTTCATTGTATTGACTTTTAAAATATTATTGCTATGCTGTTCCATTTGAAATACCAATTTTAACTATGATTTTAAAGAGTTCTAAAAATGTTCAATGAGCTATTTACTGATATAATCTATACAGAAACGATAAAAAAAAAATTATATATATATACTAACGTTAAAACATTTAGAATTGAAACATTTGTCATGTGCCAATATTCAGTATTGACACAGCTTGTTGCTAAACAAATTATAATAAAACACAATACTAGTAAAAAAAAATCTTTGATACATGAGTATATAAATCACTTATTATAATTAAATATTCTTGTGAAAACATAAATGAGCAGCCACATGCAAAGTGTTTTTCCCCCCCTGCTTTAGCAAAAAGCTGTGCCTATTTACATTCTTTAAATTCATTCCAATAGTTTTTTTTTCTCTTGTTTCTAAAGCTTCTGATCTGAGCTGCGGGAATTTTTAAACGTGTTGGTCAGTTTTAGTGGCGTTTCCTCTGTACCGCTTACAAATGTTTCTTTGCTTGCAGATGTATTCTCCTCGCTCCTGAAATCGAATACACTTGAATTAAGTCTCTCAACCCTGACTTGACCCTCTTGGTTAATATATTTCTATATAAAATTATGTACATTTTGAAATGGTGCGACGTCTTAAAATCTTTGGTCTTCTGCCAAACATCTGCGCACACATCGCTAAGAGATGGGATAGCCTCAAAGCAGGGTCCCGATTTTTGTATAAAATCTGTCCGCAACATCCCACGCAGGGCTGCCACAACTACCACCCTGTTTTGTTTAGTTATAATATATGATGATTACATTCTATTTTATTTAGATAATGTGAGGTCACACGGACAATCAACACCACTCAGTCTGGTACTAACTGCGTTTCCATTCATGCGAAGATTAAAAATGTCATGCTGTGCACCGTTGGGTTGATATTTGACTGGCTGGCCCCGAAGACTGTCTCAATGCAACGGGCCGCCGGGCATTTCCCCATGCATACGATTCTCAAGCGATAAAATGGATTTTTTTAAATAACTTTTATAATAAAGCGCTATATATATATATACATTTTTTAATGCGCTAAACAGATTTTCATATTACAACCGGAATCCTGCCTTCAGGGGCAAGTTATATATATATATTTTAGAAAATGAAAAAAAAAGCTAATACATTTAAAAAAAACTTTGGTGATGGTTGTTAAGCTTCTTTCTCTCTGCTGCAGCAAATTGTGGAGCGAGACAGAACGAAAAGCTGCCATGTGTCCTAGTATTGGAGACACACAGATAAAAACCCAGAAGTTGATGTAAATCAAACTAAAACGCTCGAGGAAGAAAGAGAAAAACATGACAAGACGCACAGACCACTGAGAGAGGTGTGGGGGGAAAAGGGGTGGGGAGGGCAGGTGCTAAAATTACACTTAACATATCAGCTGAAATAAAAAAAATATAGATTTGTTGACTGGTAGTGGGCTATTAGGTAACTGATAAAAAGAAGTTTGTCTAAAAGTTTAACAAAACTATAGTTATTTTAACTAAATTAATATAAAATAAATACCATAAATTAGGGTCTGTAAAAACAAATATTGGAAAAGTTCTTTAATTTCCTATTTTGAAAAAATGTCTCACTTTCATAGATTAGAAATATCGCTGGTAGGAAATTATGTTTTAACCGGACATCGGATCCTAATGCCTCCTCCTCCATATTTGTTTTTTTTAACTCCTCACTTAACAAAAATGGGGATTGAGGTGACAAAGTATTGTAATACGTAGCCTTATACAAAGAATTTAGTCGCGTATCTGAGCCACTTGCTTGATCAAGTATAATACAAACAATCTAAGTACAAAACAGGTGTACCTCGCTTTAAGGCGTTTCACTAATATGCCACTTTTCAATTAAATTTAGGTCTATCATTTTCAGTGATTGCTTTGGCTTTAAGGTCAGGGGCTGTCCTTAAATTATGTAAGGGTGTTTTGGAGAGAAGCGGAGGGTTCAATATTTTCTTACGAGGAGGTAGAGGGTATCTGAATTCATCTTACTTAATGTAATGCTCATAGTGAGACAAAATCTCTAAGAAAAAAAAATATCAGAAAATAAATATATTAATTACAAAATTTTACTTATATTTCATTTTTTACTTATGTGTCACACCATTTCACCAAAAAAAGTATTTTAAGATTTCATATCACTTGCTTCATTACCAATCCTTATGTCTAATAATAACTAAACAGTTAAAATAATCTGATTTAACAAATAAAAAAATTGTTATGTAAGATAGAGGTGGTGGTAAAAATCATGAAAAATAGTCTTACATAATTTAAGGACAGCACCTTAGTAATACAAGTACTGTAAGTTTTATTTATTTATTATTTTTACTTCTACATAATTTTATTTTAGGCATCACGCTCTTGTACACTTAAAACACATTTGCACTATTATTAAGTTTTTATATGCACTGGCAAGTGAAATAAAAGGCTGTGATTCACTTTAAGGCGGTGGTTTGGGGCCTAAACCACAATATTGGCGAGTTACAACTATAGTCATGTTTAACATTGCCACTATCTATTATAGTAAGTAGTGTAATTTCTAATTAATCACATATTTCAACAAAAAATCAAATGCTTAACAGTACATATTTATTATTATTATTATTATTATTATTATTATTATTATTAGCACCGCGTCTTACTACCGGTTCAGTTTATATGCACTTACACTAATGTGTAATGGTAGGGTGATTGTGAGATTAAATTGAGGACCTACAGTTTAACGTGGAATCTGAACCACAGTGGAGGCCTGGCATTCCACACATTCACAACAGTATATATTTATAATCACCCTTTTGTCCCCATATTTTGTGATATATAACTATTACTCAACTAATGAGCAGCAATAAAATATTATCATTTACTTCTAATACCAATAATAGCTAGATTACACTTTGAGCAATCAAGTATAACTACAATTTCTGGCTCCTAATACAAATGTAATAGATAGTGTCACATCAAATTTTGAAATATATTTTCTTTGTGAAACGTAGTGTTATTTCCTTAGTTCATAATAAACGGTAGTGAAATATTGATCAGAAATAGTGCACCATTCTACCACCCTCTCAAAACAATGTGTGATTAAAACACATTAGTTTTATGAATTTATATTGTCGCATTTGCCGCTAAATATTTAGTAAGATCATACCTGATGCTTAAATTATGCTTAATAGTTATTCACATTACTTGAGATATATAACTTTTATGTTTGTGTGCAATCTTGTGAGAATATATATTTAAAAAAAATTATTTTCAAAAACTACTGTTATATATTATTATGGTGGTGAACCAATTTGTTATTCTTTTGTAACAAAAATACGCCAAAAAAAGATAATTGAAAAGGACAAATCGTATAGTATTTTAGATCTTTATATTTATTATTAACTTATGTAAAACAAATAAGCAGTGGCGGCTCGTGTATAGGCACTGCGGAACTGCAGCACCCCCTATACCCACTTGATATTATCGATAGCATTTAATATAATGAGTCTTTTTTTCTTCAATTCATTATTTATTTTTGTAGTACAATATATATTCCTTAAGCTTAATGTTAGTACTTCAGTAGCCATCCCCCAGTTTATGAAAAAGATACAAAAATTATTGTATGGAACTGTGCGCTTCACAGTGCCAGCGACGTGGTGTTTGACTGTTGTGTGCATGCACACATTGGAGGGAGTTGGGGAGGAAGGCAGGACTGCCAGGTAGAGGGAGTGCTGTTGCTCTCACAGTGCCATGATGGTGGAAGTTTTTTTTTTATTCAGCGTGTGTTGTGGTTAAAAACTGTGTACCATATTCTTGAATGTGATAAAGTGTAGAAGAGTGTAGAATTAGATTATTATTCTGCTTTCAGCTATTCTATTTGATCCATTTTTTTTCGGTTCTTTTATTTAACATAAAGACTAAATGCACTTTCAGTACTTTCAATGGAGAAAATTTTTTCTCAATTGTCATCCAGAGATCAAGGGAAAAATTATTGAACTTTTTGCGCGAATTAAAACAAGAAGAATGGATTTCATTTTTAAATGAATAGATCAAGCTTGAACTGTAACAATTTAAGTTAAAGTAAGTAAATAAAAAGTTTTTTTTGTTAGGATTTTATCAAGTTCTTGAATAAATTTTCTTTTCATACATGTTTTTTTTACTTTTATACAATTTTAAAACAAAGGCTAAACATTTTCTGGAGCAGCATCCCCACTAATTTTAGCTACGAGCCGCCACTGCAAATAAACATATATATTTAGGTTAATCAAAAACACCCCATTTATTGGTAGAAATAAGGACTTTATACAAAGCAGATTATTAATTTTAATCTTAAGGAAGTTGTATTAATAATGTACAATACAAGTTTAAATTAATAAGTTTAGAAATAATTCTGTCAGCTGTCACCACTCTCAGCTCGGAGTGTTCCACCACAAAAAAAAACAACGAAAAAACCCACCAAATAATCATACAAATGAGCCAATCAATCGATCACAATTCATGCAACATAAGGTCCTCTAGGGTGGAGTTGGAAAAATCCCATGCAAAAACTCAAAAGATAATTTAAAAAATAAATAAATAAATGTATATAAAGAAGTAAAACCTGAGTCGGCACTCACCAAAGAGTTGGTTTGTGAACTTACGCTTTTATGAGAAGCCAACACAGCCTTATTAACAACAACAAATTAACAAATCGTAGCAGTGTCCCGCCTTAACATATATCCAAAAAACATTTAATCCAGAATCAAAAGTTAGAGGGAACTAGCCTTAACTTAAATTTACAACTAAAAATTTACTCTCAAAAATCTGTAAACCCTTAGAATACTTTTGATAAGACTGTAGTCAGAAATGAAATTTATTTTTTTATTGGGTGGTGGGGGTGTGTGTTTTTATTTGAGTGACTTATGGTCAAGTTTCACCAAAGAAAAAGTTAAGAAATATTTGAGACAATAGTTTTGTTCGAGTCGACTTTTGGGAACAGTTCTACACCTTTGATGAGTACGACTTGGCATAAATTAGGAGCAGCAGCAAGAGGTGATATGTGAACAGCTTTTCAATCCTTTCACTTTTATTTTTAAAGATTGCTGAAGAAAACTTTGTTTTTGATCATCTTGCACAGTGACCGATAATCCAGTCTAACATGAGAGTATAGAGTTTGCCAATGCAACCACCGCATACTTTAAATCTTATTTTAGAAATGGACAATGATGATGATCATCATCAATCATCACAATCAATCAATCATCCATCATAAGCACCATGCTTATTATTATTATTATTAACAAACTGAATTGAAGTCAACAGTTTGCGTTTGTTCCCCTAACTTATGTTTTTAACTTTCAACACACATCTTTTTGCGATCACATGTCTACTAAAAAAAGAGCTTATGTTTTAAAACACAGATGTTAAAAAATAATTGTGAAGAAGGTTCACAACAAAGTAGCTCTAAAACTTTAAATATATCTATTTTATGTAATTTTATATTCAAATTTTTGTATGAACTCAAAATTAGTCGATTTTTTTAAAATCAATCAATATTATGGTTACACCTAGTTTATAAATATTGCACTCTTTACTTTTCTTCTTCTTTTTCAGTTCCAAACCCACCACACTCATTCCTACTCGAGAGATGGAGCAGAAAAGGCTATTTTCTACCACGGGTACAGCTGTGACAGCGACGTAAAAAGCCAGGGAGTATACCTGTCCTTATGATGTGAACGTAAAAAAAGCAGGAAAGTACAAATTAAGCTGCTTGTTACAGGCGACACGAACATAACTATTTTATCCCTCTTGAATAACTTTTAAAAAATAACATATTTGGTGTTGTAGGCTGTATGAATTCTATAAGACTTCAATAAACTACTAAACTAGACATTAGGGAGAAATACAAAAAAATACATTAGTAAATATTACTTTGGCTGGTGTGGGGGAGGATTTTACAGAAGTGGGTAGTTGAAACCCCAAAACACCCCCTCCTCAGTACAGCCTGGCTTTAGAGCTATTCAATGTTGAAATTTAAGTAAAACAGATATCCCCCTTATTCCCCACGGAGAGTTTAAAATGACCTTTTCCTCATATTTCTAGGTCTATAGCAACTCTTTGGTGGGTATAGATTGACCTAATTAACTGCTTAGCAAATTAGATTAGAAGGCGTTGATGAAAAAATGAAAGAATGCTTTAGGGGAGGTAGGAGGGTAAAAATGGAACATTTTTATAAGAGGAACCTATATCCAGAGTGCGTATAACCCAAACGGGTAGTAAGACGCGGTGCTAATAATAATAATATATCCAGAGGGTATATCTTATAGACAAAAATGGTGACAGAAATGCGAAACTTAATATAGAGATATGGGCATTTATTGCTAAGGGTTACACACGTGCTCAGAAGATAGCAAGTTACAGTAACCATCCTGTCCGCTCCTGTGGTATATCTACTCGCTTAACATTCATTAACACCCCATCTGTCTTCTTCATAGTAACATGCCCATAGTTCCAAAGTAACGGCAAGTACAGCCTAAGGAACACCTGCAAGCATGCAGTGTTAGCTACCCTGCCACAGCAGTGAGGCAACCAATAGAGGTTTGAGTAATGCCAAACTCCAATTACAATAGTTATTTATTACATACCCTGCCCCTGTGCATTTCCTTTGCCATTTTTGCCTAGAAAAGATCCCTAACTGATATGGGTTCCTCATATCAAAATGTCCATTTCCACCCACCTATCTCCTCTAAAGTAATGTGTCATTTGTTCATAAACATCCTGTATATTTGGTGGTATAGTTATTTTTAGGGTTTATGAATTTAAGGTAAACAACTACGACTATTCCAAAACTGTGTTTGTGTTTGCTGTAGCTGCAGCTCAGCAGCTAGACAATCGTGCAAAGAAATAATATTAACACTTTCATGCGATGTTGACACAACTTATTTGAGGGATGCACTAGTACTCACCCATACAACCTACTTTCTCGAAGACTCCCCCTTTGTAATATTGGCAAGAAAAAAAAGGAACATCACATATAAATGATAAACTAAATACTGGTAACCAAGGAAAATAATTTGATCAAACAAAAAAAAAACAAAACAAAAAAACAATCACTTGACTTCACAAATGGACACACTTTTGTTCGTTATAACAATAGCACAAAAGAACTAAAATAAATTAACAAAGAGATTCATTCAAATAAAATTAGAGTCAAAAACAAATTACACATTTTTTTTTACTGCATTACAGGAACAAGCTAATTGCGCCAAACAAATCAATTAAAGATAATTATAAACATGTTTGAACGAGTAGGTATATGTTTCAACATGTTGCCTAAAATTGATACAAAGGAGATCAAATCCAAGAATTTAAACAAAACACATTTAAAATAATTCTGTTTTGAAAACATGCATAACAGATCAAGATATGCCTAAAAAAAACTTTGTAAATTTTAAAAGTTCTACCAACACCCGTTTAGGTGATGTTTGGATGTGTCATAGATAAGACATAGATGCACGAATATCTATCTACATCTTAAGAGACCATCTCACCCCAATGGATAACTCCTAGACTGTACCTTAGGTAGGTAATAAAGCACAACTAGACGTCACATTGTGGTATGATATACAACAAATTAAAGAATTATTAGTTTAAAATGAAAGAAATGGCTAGAGTGAACCCAATTTTGCTTTTGACAAGTGAAAAAAGCAGAAAAAAACAAACTGGTATGTTTTCTTTTTCGAGTATTCTTAATATGAGGCCATTCATTTAAAGTGGCTTACATTATGTAACTGAAGTGGATGCGCCATATAATACCAGGGATACCTGACAGGTGTTGATAGGACATCCACAGAGTTAACCCTTTTGGTGTCACACCTATTCTAGATCTCTGTGTGAAGAGTGAACACATCTATCTCAATAATCGCCAAACTGTTACTTGTAAAGTAATTCTTTAGATTATTCAATCATTTTTATCTATGTATACTGTACTATAAAGAGGGAAATTTTTTTGTTTTAGTGAAATAATACACTCTTTACTGTATCTATCCGGTAATGCTTGAACTAGCACAGATAATAAAAAGTCGATCATATCAGCTCATGGCACTAAAAGGTTTAAATACTTATTGGGCCTTGTTCCAATGCATGTTTTATTCGATAAGACTAGTTTAAACATGCACCTAATACAAGATAATACACAAACAGACAGAAATAACATTGGTAGTTTTCCTCCTGTGTCATTATTTGGAAGGAATTTAAAAACCCACAAACAATCAGTCAATTATGAATGTTGTGGATCACACCAAACAAAAATAAAAGAGCAGTTATTAATTAGTAATAATGTGTTTATATTAGAGGGGAGAGGGAAGTGATTAAAAAAAAATACTAACAAATGGTTACTAGTGTTTTGTCTAAGATAATATGTTACCACGCATGGAGCTAATGAATGTAAATTGTACAGTACTGTCATATTTTCATAGGAAGAACCTTAGAATTGTTACTAGATCTACTTTCACGTGTCCATACATCAAGTCATGTTGTCTGCAGGTCTCACTTTTGATATGTATTATTTATACATATAAAATGACACACATAATATGGCAAAACACTATCAATGTTCTCTGCAAAAAAAAAGAAGTTTGTATTTTCCAAAAGTTTCTTTCCAGCAAAATCCTGCTATAGATTCACTACTCGCTAAATAAGTGTACAGTAAATTCAAGGACATATTTGTGGAAGATGGCAGATGAATAGACACTCTGATCTAAGGTAAGATGTTGAGTGCAATAGGCTGCAAGGATCTGATCTATTTCGTAACTATCTAGCAAGTTCGAGATAAGCCGTTGCAAACTCTGGAACCCTGTCCTCAGTCAGGCATGATGACCTCCATACCAACCTAACCAGGAGCTTTTTGTTTATTTTTAACATAGTCTCGCTAACCTGTCCTGGTTATACACACAAATATAAAAATTATGCTAATAGGATAGATATGAGAAGTTGAAGCTTGAGAGGAAATGTACCCATATTTGCATGGTAAGCTCTTAGTACAAAACCTCCCTCAGCACACCAGACCGAGATTCAAACTCCAATCTCCTCGTCACCAGCAAACCAGACCAACCACAAGCGTAATGTACTAGACCATGCAGGTGTTAGGAGAGCTGTATCGGCCTTGAATTATAAATATTTGAAACTTCCAGAATGTTTTAAAGCAGGGGTCGGCAACAAGTTGTTCGAGATCAACTGGTCGATATCGTGGCAATTTTTAGCTGATCACATGAGAAAAACTACAACATTATTCAAAGTTTATCATCCTTTATTCTAAATTCACAAATATATCAATTACTTTCAAACAATTATAGTGACCTAAAATAACCTCGATTGGTGATAATCGATAATGTTGAAAGAAAATGTACATTTAATTTAATTTATATTTTTTCTAAAATGGCGGAGATATAATTATTTGAGGAAAGTTTGAATTTTAAGAATAAATATAAATGTATAGACAAAAACAAAGAAGCAAAGGTAGAGCATAGTAAAGGTGGGTAATCACAGGACCTTTGATAAGCTTGCAATTCGATCAGGGCTGAAAAAGTTTGCCGACCCCTGTTGTGTGAAATGGTTAGAAAAAGTGAGATGCATAGTGCATAACATTTAAAACCATGACATGTCATTTTAACAATGATATTCTCACTAAATTCAATATATGTTGAGAGAATATCAAAACATGCAGTGAGTTGTACAAGTAACTAAAACTGTGTGCCATTTAACACTAAAACTTTACACTCTATTTTGGCTTGATTAGCATAAGCTTTTCCATACCAGCCAAAAAATACTATCCATTTCATATTGGATAAAATCTGCAGCACAGCCATCAATCAGAACTAAACAAATAACATTACTGTATTTCTTCAATCCTAAGACACTGTTTTTTTTTATTTAAACATCTCTAAAAATAAGGTACATATTAGAATTTATGGCGTCTTATAGTCACAGTTCTTTTTTGACCAACACTCTTAATGGCTCAGAAGAATTAGACTCTGAACGTGAAGTAGACTCTGATATTGATTCAAAAGGAAAAAATATATAACACACCTAATGATAAATGAGGTACTTATGTTGTTAGTAAATTGAAATCTGTTATAAAAATATTTCTTAGATATAAGGTATTATATCATTTAGGTGCATTTTACAATCAATGTCTTATAATTGAAGAAATATCATAATAAATAGTAGAATAGTTTTTTTTAAAAAAAGCTAAGAAAAACCAACACATTAGTAGT
This sequence comes from Timema douglasi, assembly GCA_901482245.1. Taxonomy (NCBI): domain Eukaryota; kingdom Metazoa; phylum Arthropoda; class Insecta; order Phasmatodea; family Timematidae; genus Timema; species Timema douglasi. The sequence goes on along the minus strand of CABEEJ010001030.1, from coordinate 166,481 downwards.
TACTAAATCTAAAGTTCATGCATACTTTAGTCAAAATTAGTGTTTTTGTATGTGTGAGTGAGTGAGAGAGAGAGAGAGTGAAAGAGAATTTCAACACTAATGTATGTACTTCTGTCAAGAAAATGCTGTTTGTTTCTAAACACAAACGCTGAAAAATAAATCCTTAGCAGCTAAAAAGAAAAATAACTACACTCTACACTTAGGTTACAAAGTCAGAGCATTAGGTGAAAATGGCATTTTTTTCAAAATTACCAGTTAAATTTGTTTAATAACCCATAAAGTACCTAGTACATGCTACATACTGTTTTTATTTTATGATTTAAAAACAAATTGTTTGGGGCAGTACATCTTGCTACTTCTTTATCAACAAATGCATATCCACATCTCCCATATTGTGCTCAGTCCAGGGCCTCTCAAGGAGTTTAATAGCAGGTTGAACTGTTCACACTAAATAAATTGGTAGTCTTCTCTTTTTTCACAAAGCCATATATCCCTCCCCCCTCCCCCCAGAGTCTTATTACCTTTTTGGGTTGCACACATACATTAACCACACTGATTCAATTGGAATGAGACCTGCTTCACTAGCCGCGTGATCTAACACGCTACTTTCGCAGTAGACTAGACTGCCGATGATGGGAAGATTGAGGTTCGAATCTCGATCGGGTGTAGTGATGTTTTTTTTTCTAAAATGGTTTTCCACAATGGTTTTCCACTCTCCCTCCACGCACACGTGGGTCCACTTCCTCTAAATATAACCTTCTTAATCCCTAAAACTATTTGAGTGATTAGGACATAAGCGTATAACCCAAACGGATAGTAAGAAGTGGTGCTAAAAAAAGGGGGGGGGGGTTAAGTGGAAGATACAATTTGAGAGGAAATGTACCCACATATGAATGAAAAGTGTCAAACCATATAGTAAAAGAAAAAACCACCCTCAATACACCCAACCCAAGATTCAAACCTCGATCTTCCCATCACTCGCAATCCAGTCTAACATGAGGGACACATCAGACCACGCAGCCACAGAAGCAGGTCTTGTAAAGTTGAATTCTTGGGAGTTAAATGTGTGACTGATGCAACTCTGCAGTATTTAGTATCAAAAAGAACTTCAACAGTCAAAGAGGTCCATGTAGTGAAAATAGCTAATTAAATGTTATCTTCTCTTCATGAGACTGTACTTGTTAATCAATATTTGTCTCACTATCTATACACACTTTCTTTAAGTTGGGCTATACACTTATGTACTAATTACACTAATGGTTTTAAGGATGAGGAAGGTTATATTTAGAGGAAGTGTACTTGAACTTTTGTGGAAAGAGTGTGGAAAACTACTTTGGAAAAACCAGCCTCAGTAAACCTGACCGATATTCGAACCTCGAGCTCTCCATCATCGATGGTCTAGTCCATTGCTAAAGTAGCGCCTTAGACCATGCAACCACTGAAGTGGCTGCACACTATGTTACAACTACACAGAAGCAAGTGTATGTGTTCACATCAGTTTATCGCACACTTATTAGCAGGGATGCCAACACTCTACTGTCAAGCAAGAGAAGACCACACATATCTGAACTGGTTTGTATTCCTCTGAATCAGATATTACTTTGGTTTTTAGAATTTTATTTAAAAATAAAAACCTGTGCTTTATAGCACATAGCAATACAAACGCATAGTTCCACAAAATAAATCACACCATATACAAATTAATTTCAACCCCATTGAGATTAAAACCTAAGTCTAGGTAAAGGGGGTATAAAGTGATATAAAATTTAGATTTCAAAATACAAAGTTTTGACAAAAATTTTAAATTAGCTTATTTTTTACATGACTAATTAATATATTATATTGTTACTTTATAGTAGGGCCCGAGGATACTACTGTTAGTGTACTATCCCAATATTGGATAGTACTATTTTGCAGTCTAATCAAGATGTTAAACATCAATACAAGGGCGACGATGCTACGACCACAGAACATCGAAGAAAAGACACAGTCAAAACATCTACTTCAGTTATTAATTCATGCAAACAATAAAATGAATCAATGAGCAAACCTTAACTATTTAAAATAATGCTTATGAACCTACTTTCTTGAAAAGTAGAAAAATTGATAAAAAAATATTCTATAAAAATGTTACCAACATACTTTCATTTTTGACCATGCAGCTTTTCACTTATGTATTACTAAACTCATGTATGATAAATTAATGGGGATTAAAATGTTATAAAAAAAAAGAGATAATCTATAACACACACACCTTACTTTAAAATCTATTACCTAAAGTTAGATATACACATATAGTACAGTCAGGATATATTTTTAGTCAGAATTAATTCAAACAAAAATAATTTTTGGTTCCTGTCAAATCATATTCCCTAGATTCATATATTAAAAGTCTACATCTGTTATCTTTGAGCCAATGGCCACCGTAGTGAAAAAATGGCGTCCACAATTGATCTTTATGAAGTTTTTTCTCATTTGTAGGAAAACCTTACTTCCCACAAAAATTTGTTCTGAATCAAAATTAAAGAATACAAAATTACCTATAAATATTGTATTTAACATTTTTCTCTGTAAGATTTATTAATTAATAATTTTCTCAACTACAGACTTTTTTTTGTAGTCTACTACTTTTAATCTGAAAACCGTTGCCCCAATGAAAAACTGCTGGAACAAATTTGCAAAGCATACTGTATTACATAAAAAATGGCTGGGAGTGAGGCAGGTGGGGGTGGGATGTGCGAGAGAGCAAAATGAATGGATCAAAGTTGGATATCAAGTTTAAAAAATTTACAAAACAATTTGGAAACAAAATACTGTTATCAATACTTTATGATAATTAGTTTCAATATTTTAAGTAAACTAATAGACAACATGAATATTTTAGTCCATCAAGAGTTACCTAAGTCTTATCATACATCATCTTCATCATCACTCACACAGTCCAGAGCACACAGTACATTACTACAGTTCTTTCTGCTGTAGTTGGTGCAAATTTCACTACCTGCAATTTCATATTTTCAGCATTTGCAATTCCCGGAACATGTATCCAATCGCACTCCGTCTGTCTTTCATGTACACCTTATCATTTTAAGTAATGCATCTGGCAACTGACCTTGGACCAGCGCCACAGGTTGGAGATTGCCAACATTCATCCATCCAAAGTTTTGGGGATTTACTGCATTACATCCACTGTTTTCTAGATTATTTAAGTATGAAGTTTACCTCATTGAATCTAATAAGTCTCTAGCGGGATTCCCTTCATACACAGACACTAACACTTTTAATGCTGTCGATACAATATCATCTAGGGTATCTGAATGACCAAGTTTGCAGCCATAGTGATAAAGTGCATTTGAGGAGTACATTTCACGTAAGACTACTACTTTACCTTTCCCAAAAAGAGAACTCGTGGAGTCACAGCCTGTTGAGGCATGAGTGTAAAGCAGTATAGCACAGGACCTTTCGCCAAGAGATGCTTTCATATCAATGACACTTATGTTTTGTTCCATTACTTATAGAGGATTGCATCACAATATTTTGTTTTTCATGGTATAGAAGCATCAATAGAATATCTGTGTCGTCCACCATTACTGTCACATGCCTATTCTCTGAAATTTCTAGAGCTGTTAGTACTATTTTTGAGTCTGCATCTGCAATATCATATATTAAATGTTTCACTTTTTCTAGTTCACCACCCAGCATTTTTATGAAGTTCTGTTTGTTCTCCTTATTTCCCAAAAACTGTTCTTTCCTTGTGACTACGGGTGTAATTTGGTCAACAGATATGGTCAGTGAAGGAAGAGTGCTTCGTTCGATGATCCTGATCCATATCTTTAACGATACAGGTCATGTAGCCATCAAAAACTAAAGTAACTTTCCTATAGTGCTTGTAAATACGTGTTTTGTACATGTGAATAATCTCACCAAAAGTAACATCTGAAAGCCAACTTAACTTTTGAACATGTGCTTCACCATCAAGGACATAGTAGGTGTGGTTTTGTTCACTTATAACAGCGTCAGAGGCTGGCTGCCACCATACTATTTAAATCCTTTGCAAACACTGCCTTTTCACTTTTTCTAATACTCTGTTTCTGAGGATCAGAAAGAGATGGAGGCCATGTGCAAAGTTCATATTTAAAATTGCTGTTTACATTCTTCAAATCGGGACTCAAGGATAAACACACTAACATTCTTTGCGTTATCAAATGTGGATCAACGTAACCTGTCTTTCTATCAATTAGTGTACATTTTCTCAACACCTTCATCGTTATAGCTTGATTTACTTTTTTCGTCTTCGAGAGATTTTCCATCCATTCCTGCCATAATTAACTTGCCTAATTTTTCAGCTTCATTGGTAGTCAAATAATCAGCTGTTTACTAACTTATTTGGTGATTTTATTAGTCATTTTTCTAAAAATGGTACCTACTGCTTCCACCCTTTAGTGATAAGCGGGAATAATCTCTCTTCTTTCTCAGTGAAGTCATGACATCTAATGCAAATAATATGCCTACCAAACAATTAGACTAACGACACTAAGTTGAAACAAAGTACACAGCTATACAGAGTGGTTAAAATTGAATTAACTTCCAATTAAACCAAAAATGAAACAAATATATAAATAGTTAGGTATGTGGCTTAAAGATTGATATCAGTAAATTGCTCAGCAAAATCCCGTCAGCTTTGTAGGTTATATTGTGATAGTTTACCTATAAGAGTTCATACTATTGATTTAACCCTTGGCTTATGAGTTTTCTTTGTTAAAACTTGTATTCTTGAAATATAATCCTAGTAGTTCCTATAATAATTGCTAGATCACAGCACTAGCCATATCTACTGCTTGTATGTCTACAATTATTATTATTATTATTATTATTAACACCGCGTCTTACTACCCGTTCGGGTTATACGCACTTACGCTAATGTGTAATGGTAGGGTGTTTGTGAGATGAAATGAAGGACCTACAGTTTAACGTGGAATCCGAACCACGGTGGAGGCCTGGCATTCCCCACATTCACAAGATGTCTTGTCAGAGGTGAAGGAAGGGTTTGGTAATCAGATAAATCTTTGCCGCGACCGAGGATTGAACCCTGGCCGCCAACACAGAAGTCTGATACCTTACCCCTAGACCGCCAGGTCACCTATGTCTACAATTGAATACAACATGACATGAGAGATTAAAAACAGTAAAACATTATTTATAGTAGACGGGGTAAAATTACAATAACTGTACACACAATGATCAAAAGGGTTAAATTCTGACCTTCAAAAAAGATGTTTCAATGTAATATTTAGTTACTCTATTCAAATGTTTACACAAACATTACACACTTGCATCACACAACAAAACAATAACCTCCCACCATAATTTGGGGCGACGCGGGTGGGGACGGTTTCATTTGCTCTTATCCCTCCCATTCCTAAACCTCCTCCCCTACCGATTGAAATCTTAACTATTTTGTATTAAAAGATATGCCCTACAAATTTTTTTGAACATCATGTTTAATTGAGATAGTACTTTTGGAATCAAAAGTGATAAAACTTCAAAAAATAACAAAAATATAAAAACTAGAAATTAAGAAATTTTACAGATATTGAATCTGTGGCTAAACTATGGGCCACAGAAAAAACAAAAAATATAGTAAATGTAGATAATTTTGTACTCTTTAATTTTGGTTCAGTAAATTATTTTTGTAAGAAGTAAGGTTTTCCTATAAATTGAGAAAAACCTTCCAATGGGCCTGGGCTGGACGCCATTTTCCAATATGGCGGCCAATGGCGGTGAAACCAAGATGTAGATTTTTAGTATGTTAATCCAGGAGGTATAAGTTTGAGCAGGAACCAAAAATTATTTTTTTTTGAATTAATTCTAGCAAGACCCACTATTTTTGCCATCCCGACTTGACTAATATCATAAGTTGTATATACATTATTCCAACATAAAATATAAGGGCCAGTTTCATAGTCAAATTTAGTATGCCTCAAGTGCGGCGCTACACTAAGTTCATGACGACACCTATCTAAACTAGAATGGAATGGGCCAGTTTCCTATGAGAGAACGGCCCATTCCATTCTGGTTTAGGTAGGTGTCGTCTTGTATTTAGTGTAGCGCCATACTTGAGGTGTACTAAATTTGACTATGAAACTGGCCCTTAATCTTTAGTCAAAGAGAGAAAATTGTATTTAAATTATGCAAATACCGATAACACAAATGCTTGACATAACAAGCTCTTCAACAAAATGAACAAAAATAATTTTATGATAGTTACTAGTATAAGACAACTTGAATTAAAGTATTGATTACCAGTAGCTTTTTTTTAAAAAAAGCTAAAAGAAATTATTGAAAGCACATAATATACTTTAGCCTAATTTTAACAAAGACTTTTTTAATTTAATTTTTACTTTTAACAAATACAATTTTAATCCCATTAACAATTAATTAAATCTACTTCATTATTTAGAATGCTGTTTATATAGGCAACCTTTTCCTCCCTGGTTTTAATTCATATTTTAATTAATGTATTTAGAACTGTGACCTTTAAACAGTACTTATTATTTAATCATTCCAAAACAATTGCACTTTAGGCTCAATTTATGACTGACCCAATATGTAACTGTTCATTTTGATCAAGAATTCTGAAATCGACAGAGTAACTTTTAGATTGGAACTCATAAAACTACTGGAGTAACTCCCATTTGACATAAGCTCAAAAATGTATAATTCAAAGTGCACTTTTTGTATTAGTTACACAGATTAATAAAAAAATCTGTTGAGTGGAATCTTCTTGGACAACTTAAAGCAACTTATATTGTTTTTTTTTAAATTAAAAATAATGTAAATTTGAATTACTTAATTTAACTGAAATACATGGAAGAAAGTAGAGGAAAGATGGATATAAAAACAAAATGGCCTTTACGATCAAAAGAAGAACAAAGTTCACACTTATATATTGCTGCCATTGGACAAAGAGGTAATGGCTGTTTCTCAAAGAAAATCAATCATTACCGCCCAATCCAAAAACCCAAGTTTAATTATATTGGAAGTTATCAGGAGGGAGTATTAGGATTAGTTTAGGTGTAAGGTATACGGCTGGATTGAATTTTTTTTTAATCGATTGCCTGTATGCCTAATTTTTTGTTCAAAACTTTTATACTGCACAAAATAGTTAGGTCCTGAGAATGTTGTTAAAAGTTTACTTTACAGGCAACTTTTGGCATATTATTTCTTTGTTTCTATTTTGTAACTTTTTATGTTTTTAAACAAACACGAATAATATATTATTTTTTATTATTTTATTATTGAGTTATCTGTTTTAACTCTGCTATAATTTGCATTTGTCTGGGGTATATATATCTCACAACATTTAAATGCATTAGCCTATTTAATTCAAAATTGATACAGTTGTTATTTGTACTTTAATACAGATAGAGTTTGTTGGGGAAGATAATCAAAATATGGGTTGGAAAGAAATCAACCCTTACGTGCATAAAAAAAATATAGCTTCTATAATTTAATTATTTGCATATACTTATCTTTTAGGCCACTTCCTGATACCTTATACAACTAAAAAATTGGTGTAAATATGCAAACTAATGTAATGACATTTAACAAAAATTACACTTTTAAATATTATTTTTTGGGATGGGAAAAGGGGAGGGGGGAGGGAGAGACATACCTGGGGCCCCACAAACAAAGAACCCCATGTCTGCTAAGGACAGTCATGCTATAACACATGTATACTGACAGTCTGGTAGCAGACCATCTGATGAAGCTCAGCATTGCAAGATGCACATTAAAAACAAATCATATTACAAACAACGCCTTGGAACGGAACTCGTTCGTAACCCAAGAGTTGCCTGTATCTTACTATGATTATTTTGAAAGTTAACACCTAAACTTATAAAAGCAGTTTTCCATGCAACATACTTCATGTTCTGATGAGTTCAAATCATGTCTTTAAAAAATAAAAAAATAAATGCCATGCAATGACTACAATTGATGCCAGTGGTATATGCTAATCTAACTCAATGTTTTTACTTTATATGTTTAAGTCGGTCATTATTTCATGTTGTATATTATTAACTGGATCAATAAAATATTATTTTATGTGATCAAGGTACAGGCAAAACTTTATTTTATTAGCTATTAGCTATAATTTTACCGCTTGGATAGTAATATAATCGTAGATGATTTGTAATTATAATTTGTAATCGGAGTTAAATTTAAATGTTTTATCACAGTTATTAAGTTAGTTTTGAACAAATTTTTGAATATTTGATTTATGTTAATTTTTTTAAATATTACTACTAAACATATTATTTGTGGTAGATCCTACTTGTATGAATGTTATATCTTATTGTTATTTAAAAAACTAATTAGAATGGTAGTTTTTTAAATTATATTGTTCAACAGAGCTTAAACTAAGTATTTAGGGTGAGTATAGTTTAGATTAAGTAGAGTTAGTGAACCTGGCCGAGATCCGAGCCCTAACCTTCCATCAAATGCCACTTAAATGTCTCAGACAGCGTGGGTCTTAACATGTTTAGTCATTATTAAAACTATGATATTAGGTTTAGTTTTTATGTTCTCACATGTCGCAGGATAACAGATTTATTTTGGCCGGAAAGGGAAAAGAGAAAACTATATACATAAAATTATTTTTTCAAAGAGTCAAACCTCATATGTTAATTATGTCCTGAGCCAAACACTAAATTCCAGGAATTAGGATCCTTATGCCTCGTCTACATAATCTGTATCTGTACTCCATGAAAGTTGGGTCAAAATTAACTTTCTAAGGACCGACAACTACATGTGGAATTGTGAATTGAAATGAAAACACCAATTATAAAGAGAACAATTGCCATTTTTTAGGTGAATTGTACAGTGATTTACTTACCTTAGCAATTTTTGGAAAATTAACGAAATAAAGTTTGTCATTTTAGCTAAAGAAAGAAAAATACAAAATAACATATGGAGATTGTAATTACAGAATTAGCTGATTTTTTTTATTTCAACAAATTCAATTGGACAACATGTTAGCCAACACATGATTAAGGAGTGGTACTGAAAAATTAAAGTGTCTCTTACAATCGAAGAAATACTGTATGTAATTTTTTTTTAAAGTACCATTGAGAAGTTGAAGTTTCTTGGGCGCATTTTAGCCATCACAAGGAGTAACACTATTAGGAAGAAAGTTATCGGAGAAAGAGAGGGGGTACAGGGAGTACATGAGATAGTAGAGGAAGCAAGACTGAGATGGTATGGTCATGTAATGAGGATGGAAAAAAAGAAGATGCCAAAGAAAGAAAATGTTGGAAATTAAGTATGTAGGAAAAAGACCACAAGGGAGGCCAAGAAAGATATGGAAGGAGCAGAAAGTGTTCAAGTCAGATGAGAATAATGGGCGAAATTATAGGAGGGATAGTGGTGGAAGGGTAAAGGGAGATGGAGGCATTTTACTAAACTGACCCGGCCACAGACTTGAAACATTTGTTGATGATGATGATGATGATGATGATGATGACGATGACTATTGAGAGCACTAAGGATGATAAGGATTAAGAGTTATGAAACATGAGGACAAGGCTTAAACCTTCGTTATCTATGAAAGAAATCTTTCAAAATATTCCTGGGAAAGGAGGAGGGGAATTTTCATAAGTATTTTTTCTTGACCACATATTAAAAGTTGATTAAAAACAGAGTGATCGGCATATCTTTTATCAGAATGTGGAAAAGTCCAATTCTGACCAAAATCCTTTGATATTACTTTTAGCACCACGTCTTATTACCCGTTCGGGTTATACGCATTTACACTAATGTGTAATGGTAGGGTGATTGTGAGATGAAATGGAGAACCTACAGTTTAACGTGGAATCTGAACCACGGTGGAGGCCTGGCATTCCACACATTCAAAAGTTGTGATTGATACACGTCTTGTGAGAGGTGACGGAAGGGTTTGACAATCAGATAAATCTGTGCCAGAACCGAGAATTGAACCCCAGGCCCCCAGCAAAGAAGTCTGACACCTTATTCCTAGACCGCCAGGTCACCTTTTCAAAATCTTATAATTCAAGGTTTCTTTAATCAATTATTATTTGAAATAAATCATCAATAAAAGCCTTATATCAATTCTGTGGCCGTAAATTACTAAAACAAAAAAAAAATCCCAAAACCAGATTTAAAAAAATACCTATATAATATGACTGTGTTAGTTCTAACCAATAAAGCATAATATCTTCTAAGAGTTTTTTAATTTACTAGGTTGGTGCTAAAACAATTTCAATATAAAACCATTAAAACAACTTGTAGACCTATAGGCAATGCCTACACACCGAGACAAACAAGAAATCATCTTCATAATCAGTTGAAAACTATCAGCAGATTTGCTCTGTTGGAAATGTGATGGAAATAAATTAAATAAACCAATACATGATATTATATCTATAATTAAGGTATTGATTTAACCGTAAATTAGTAAATCCTGGGAAAGACTGACAGGAAAGTAGAGTTACTTGTAGTATTAATCTAGCAATCAACACATACATTACCAAACTTAGTTTGTATTCTGCACCATATTTTATATTGATTTTAAATTGCCAATGATCAGTCCAATTATCATGGGAATGTTACTAGATCAACTTTAATATAGCCATATGTCAAGTCATATGATCTGCAGCTGTCACTTTTGATAGATATTATCAACTATTAAATAACAATAGTAACTATAATGATAGTAATAATAATAATAAAGTGTTCAAAAATGAGGTGGCCCAATGGTTAAATAATAATATATCAAAATGCTATCAATATTAACGGGAAAAAATGTTTGGTTTTAAAAGGGTGTCCAGATGAAAATTGGATCGTGTTAGCAATGAACCGTTAATAATATATAGCACTTAACGTAATGAGTGAGAAATGAGCTTTATGACAGGGTGAACATTGAAAACTTTCGCTGATAACTCGTGATGAGTCAACGTCATTTTTTTTTTTAGAATATTAATCTCATTTCACCAACAAATCTTTTTTCAGAATCCAAATCTTAAAAAAAACTTGGCAAACATGAGATGTTATATTTCATGCAAAGGTATTTAATAAATTTTGATTGTATTCCCATTAATTCCTAAGCTACGATACTGAATAGAATTAGTGTCTGAATGTTCAAGGTGTCACTCCAGAGTTAGACTAGACTGCCGATGATGGGAAGATCGAGATTTGAATCCTGGTCGGGTGTGCTGAAGGGGTTTTTTCCCCCAAAATAGTTTTCCACTCTCCCTCCCCACTAATGCGTGTACAATTCCTCTAATTTCAACCTTTCTCATTCCTAAAACATTAGCAATAAAAAAATTACACTAAAACAAACTTCAATTCAAAATTGGAAAGGTTTTTTTAAACAATGTTTTTATCTCAACTCATATATTTTCAAATCTCAAATATCCTCTTTAAGTTTTTGCAAATACAAAAAATTCGAAAGATATTCGAAAAAGATAAGTATTAATATTACTAGAGTTAAGTAAAGATATGAGTTGACTGCTGGATTGTTAGTACACAAGACATTGTGAACATAATGGATTATTAAAAACAATAAATAAAAATATAGCATTCAAGTTGAGATTTCCATTCATACCAATAGCTCATGTCTAGCCACGGTTTTTGGAAGACAAAATTAAAAGATCCATCAAGTGTATTTGTTTAAAAATGAGGAGGTCCAATGGCTATATAATTTTATAAAAGTAAAAATTGATAAAATCAAAGAAAGGGAAAAATAAACTAATAAGAGTAAATTGAATGAAGAAAGCCCACCCAGGGAAAGAGAAGTAATCCAGTGTTTGAGTGAAGTGTATTCTCTCTTTGTTTTGATAAAGGCAACAATACTGAAATATTACCCTATGTGTGTTTAAATGTGTGTATGACTATTTCTAATCTGGAGGATAAAAGAAAGAAAGAAGATGTTACCCTTGTGCATTGGATTCTTCACACATCTTTAATCTTTCTCCATGTTGGCTTTCTTCAGTAAGTTTGCTTGTATTAATTTATTTTTCCTTTTTTTCTTTATTTTTATCACTTCCATTAATATAAAACATCAAGTGTATTTGTTAGGCCTGTGCAGAATCCAAACATTTTTGTGGGTGGGTGTGGTGAAAAAAAATGTATGTATGTAATTTTTATATATATAGGTATTAATAAATGAATTTAATTTAATCTATCTATATAATGGTATGGTATTGTTGGCTACCAACTACCAACCCCTTTTATTTTTGTGAGGTAGGTAGATTTTTTATCTTAAATAAATTTATCCCCAGAAACTGCTCAGCGGTAAGACGAAAAAACTCTTTCTATCAAGACCCCTGGACTTTACTTAAACTTTTAACTGAATTTGGACACTTACAGCTAAAGACTTCCTGGAGCAGATTATTATTCTTGCCGTAAACATCCAACCTACTGAAAATATCTGTATATGGGATGCAATGTTCAACAATACAATGTACTTTAATATTATAAATAAATAAATTACACAATTAAATTTATAGCGTGTTTTTAAATACCTTTAAATTAACCCTACCTAATAAGGCATGCCTCCCATGTTAAAAAATTAATATAAGTATTGTTAAGTAATAATTAAAAATGTAAGACTCACTTGAATTGTGATCAAAAAAATAATAGTTATTAATTATGATACATAAATAGTCTTTTGGATGAAATAACACCAGGTTTGAAATATTTGTATAGAAGGTTAAAATAATGAGTTCTTCAAAAATGTAATTTAAACTCCTAGAAACAGGATGATGATGGATGATGAATCTGGTCTTACACAATAATATAGACTGATATCTGGTAGCAATTCTATTTTTTTTTTCTCTTTGGTGGCTTATATTCTATAATATCTATCTGCCTGAAAACTCAGATTTATCCTTCCTTGAAGGTCAGCCCTTAATTTTGATACCGTTTTATTGCTGAAAGTGATAGTTCACTATCTGAAATTCAATATTAAAGGACGGCCCAAATTGGGTCCTTCCTTATCTTTCTTAAAAAAAAAATTCGGAGTCCATAAAACAAAAATATTAACAATCCACAAACATGTTTTCTTTTTTTTTAATAATTTTCAGCTAAGAGAAAACTAGCTGGCAAGATTTATAACAAAAAAAAGTCTTAGCTCTTTAGAAAGTGAAAGTATTATTATGAAAATAACTTAATAGTATAACGTGACAAATAAATATAAATCATCTTTAAAATTAAATTTAAATTTTGCACCAAAATCTAAACTAGAATAATAATCTCTTTCACTAGGGGAATTAGTTCTTCAAATGACAGCAAGATGTTATAACCCTCCAAGAACATAAAATAATCCAAGATCATAACAGTTCCGAAATAAACCACTCTCTAAAGCAGATAGCATTAAAATCACCTACCAAAAAAAATAACAAGCATGGCAGGTTGGCAGTTTATGAATCAAAATAAATACAGAACATTTAATATGGTGAAATAAAGGTAAGTAGATTATATATAATATACATTTTAATTGTATATAAATAATTAATATTCAAAACTATAGGAGTTGTGATTGAAATTAAAAAAAATAAGTAAAGTTGTCAACGTAATTACATATTTGAAAGACTATGAGTTAACTGCTGATTAGATTTATATTTATAAGTAATTCTTTTAGCAAAAATAATATCATAGGGATAACCCTTTGAAAATCAAACTTTAATAATCCAGATTAAAGTACAGATACCTGAAGCATCACATGCCAAAACCTAAAATTTGTACTTTAATCATTGTTACATCACCAAGGTGGTCAAATTCCTCAACAAAGATATCTATAGCCCTTCACAACTAAGGATGTGGGAACTGTTCCATCAATATATCACCAAATCAAGACAGGTCCCTAACCTCAGTACTCAACCTTAGGTGATTCTGCCAGAACTATAATCATCATCATCATCAAAGTCAAAACAATAATAATAAAGTATATATATTACACAACTTTTAGTTTTTCTTTATAGCTATTTAATCAAAGTGCTGCCATCTATATAGTGATATAACTGAAAAACAATCGGCCGTTGAAAGTCAACCTTACAGTCCAACCAAGAGATAAGACAACTCTCTTGACCTGAACAAGTTGTCTGTGACAGTGAAAGCTTGTCCAAGATGTGTTAAGAGTGGGTTTTTTTTAGTGTTCTATCTAAAACAATTTCTACTCCATTATCACTCGATTAAGTGTGCTAGCAGTCCCCCCTAATTTTAACCATGATCTAACCTAGTGCTCCATTCTAAATAACAGAAATATCTTTAGAAGGCCAGTCCAACACGAGAGTGCTGCCTTAAGATCATTCGGCCACTGAAGCGGGTAATTTCCTCCCAATGCGCCCTCTTGAAACAAAATAAGCACTTAAAGGAATTAAGGTAAATTTCGGAAAGCCTGAATCTACACAGCCCTAACAACAAATTGTTTTGCTCTTATGCTGGATTCAAACATAAAGCTATGCTATGCTGTGCTATGCTACACTACACTATGCAACATTTTTTTCTCGTGTGTATCACACAGTGAACTGTACTACATTATACTTTGGAAGGATTAGTAGAGTATTTGAAGTCTTCAAGACAGCATGGACTTTTGTGGGTCTGTCCATTGTGCGCATATGCAGCACAAAAGTAGCACGAGTAAGATGTAAAAATCGCCCGGACCACAATTTTGCTCGCATAGTGTAGCTTAGCACAGAATAGCACATAGCATAGTGTGATGTGTGAACTAGTTTGTTTAAATAATTGGCTAGCGATCTTAAAACATAGTATAGCGCAGCAAAGCACAGCTTCATGTGTGAATCTGGCATTAGTCTGCTTAAAATTCTTTAGGCTATCACATTTTAAAACTATAAAGCCTTAATGAATCCATCTATTTGGTATGGGGTTACTATTTTGGAACAATACAAAAATGGCAGTCACACTTTCAATCTAGAACAATACTTACCTGCTTCGGTGGCCATATAGTCTAAGGGATAACTCTTGTATTAGGCTCAACTGCCAATGATGGGGAAATCAGAGTTCAAATTCTGGTTTAGTGATCTGGGGGCTGCTTTTTCTCTTGATGGTTTTCCACTATCCCTTCACACAAATGTGGGTACACTTCCTCTGAGTTCACCTTACTAATCCCTTACATGCACACAAACACACACACACACACATATATATATATATATACACATTTTATAGCTCAAACAAGTTGTAAAAAGATGCTAAAAAATACACTAAACAAAATAACTTTATAGCCCGCTTCAGTTGTCGAATGGTCTAAAGCATCAAAATCATGTTAAACTGGTATGCTGATGACGGGGAGATCAAGGTTTGAATCCTGGTCATGTCTACTGAGGGTGTTTTTTCCTAAAATGGTTTACGACTCTCCTTCCAAGCAAAGGTGGGTGGATTGCCTCTAAAATGCTTGCTTCCTCATCCCTAACCCATTATCATCATATATGAGTACATCCTGAATAGGTAGTTTGATGCGACAGTAATAAAAAAAAGACAATCTAACCATAGACAAACCTTGCTATTGTAAAGTTTGCCAACAGATACAGAATATTTTGAATCATCTTGAAAGATCCGTTTCAACTAAAGAAAAAGAGAAATGATGATGCAGCACTTACCTGTCGTTTCCATGTCTGAACATGGCTAATATCTCTTCGAAAGTCTTATTTTTCGTCTCGGGCACTTTTTTATACGTGAAGGTCCAGAAGATGGCGAGGAATGCACTGAATGGAAGGAACGTGTAGTTCTCCAAGGCAGTCTGAACCAGTCAAAAAGCAAGTTGTGGATTATGGGACAAAGTGAAATATTGCAAACACATTACATGATCAATATCAAGCTTACTTACTCTATGACATTAGGAACTTGAGATTTGATTGTCGCACTTTCAATAGTACACCACCTATATCTATCTTGAGCTAGTTCTATCAATTCAACCTCATTACACCTTATCTTGTTTTGGTCCATTCTAATGTAACTCATTGTTATATAGCCTCCTCCCCTCCCCAGTAGCCTCATCTTTTTTGGAGCAAATATCTTCCTAAGCACCTTGTTTTTCAACATCCTAAATTTGTTTTCGTCAAATAATGTACAAGACCACGTTTCACATCTATAGAGGACAGCCAGTAAAATTATTGATTTATATATTCTGAATTTTACATTCCTGGACAGTAGGCGACTGTTGTCTTATTATTCTCATTCTTCACAACCAAGTTGGCACCACTGAAAGCAACTCCCTGTTAGATCTATCACTTTCTGATGAAGATGACATGTGGCATTCAAATATTGAAGGATGTTTAAATATGTGTTAGGGCTTTTTTTTAAAATTTTATTTGGTCTTAGTTTTCTACATTTCTATCATATTTATAGGCTAGTATGCTTAATGTTTTTATTGATGCAATATACTGTATTCAAAGGATAAATTAACTGGTTAAGAAACTGAAATCTTCCATCCCCAACACCCTCCCTTGTTGTCTTATCTTCCTTCGGGACATTTTGGTGTATAGTTTATTAAAGTTTACTTTCCTCAACCTGTGTCCTTAGATTATGTAATTGCTATAAAAGCATGTGATATGAATAGGTGTCCAATGGATCTCTTTAACCAACTCAGGGCTTAGGCTAGGTGCCCCCACCCTATTTTCCCTCCCCCTCAGCCATTAACCAAACATTTGCTTTAAAAGTTAAATTCAATTCAACAGAAAGTTTTGATCAAGTGTTTATTAATAACAGTGAACATTTTCTAGTGATGTGTGTAAATAATAAAAACTGCGATATCCAGCAGTGGGTGATTCAGAAAACTCTTATCAAACAGAAATTTGAACCAGAGGCCCATTTAATTTCAATATTCCAACAACTGGCAACACCCAGAGTGGATTCTTAGAGTTTAATAAGCCTGCACATTTTTATAAGTGGTGGACATGTTGTTTTTATCAGGGGTGGCCATATTGTGTTTCTCCGAGTGATGGTAATTTTGTGTTTATCTTAGTGATGACCATAATGTGTTTCTTTAAATGATGGCCATATTAGGTTTCTCTGAGTGTTGGCCATGTTGTGTTTTCAAGTGGTAGTCATATTGTGTTTTTCCGAGTGACAGTCATATTGGGTTTCTTCGAGTGGAGGCAATATTATGTCTCTATGAGGCGTGGCTATATTGTGTTTCTCCAAGTGGCAGCCATATTATGTTTCTATGAGTGGTGGCCAAATTGTGTTTTTCCGAGTGGTGGCGACATTGTATTTTTCCGAGTGACGGCCTTTTTGGGTTTCTCCAAGTGGTGGTCATGTTGTGTTTTTCTGAGTGATGGCCATATTGTGTTTCTCCAAATGATAGCTATATTGTGTCCATGAGGTTGCTTAAACACATACCAGGTATAACATTCTAATATCTGAGAAATGATGATACATGACAACCCTTCATTCTCACAAGTGATGGATATTGCAACGTTTACTGTAAAATTAACCTGTAGCCTAACGTTAGGATATTTCTGCATAAAGATTCATTTGAATATGGATATCAGTGTGGATCTGAGAGAATACTTGTATTGTTAAAGAAATAATGTATAAGGGATTTACAAAAGTAGTTTGATAAAATGATCGTTCATATTGTTGATTATTAATGAGAAGGTAATTTACCTTCATTGTAGGAAATCCAATACCAACGACGAAATTCGCTATCCAATTAATGAGCACAGCAATAGACATGGCAGCAGGCCTTGGTCCTTGGGAGAACAACTCGGCAGTAATCATCCAGGGGATAGAGCCGGGACCCACCGCGAAGAACACGACAAAACCAAGTGTAGACACGACCGACAGGTACGACATCCAGTCGATCATTTCCTGGACGTAACCAAAAAACTCCTATCAGGCCGTAGAATTGCTCTGCTTTCCCAAATCAAAGCTGGAGGAGACTTAGAAAAAAAACTGCTTGATAAAATATATTCAAAAAAATATCCTTGAAGTAAATAGGACAAGCATTATAGAAATAAAAAAAAAGAAAATAAAGGCGACTTATGGGTAAGGTGCTATGGCTAAGGTGTTACTTACAAGTTAGTGGTTTAATGCTCTCCTCCAGACAATGTCAGGAAAGTTGTCGTGGAAAGAGAGAGGGAGGGCATAAAAAAGCGGTGAAGGTGAAAGCAAAAAATTAAAGTTCAGCCCTTAGAGAACAAAAAAGACCCTTTCTTTTAATATACTCGAATAAGAAAAAAAAACATGCAAATTTTTTTCTATTGCTATGGTTAATAAGTGGTAATATATCTTCCTGTATTAAAAAATAAATAATAAAGTTTCTATAAAAGTTAAGAACGCTGCTATTTCCTAAAGAAAAATAACACGCTGGAAAGTATTTTAAATATGAATACTGAATCATTTGAAAATTAAAAGGTAAAATTGGATACACATGTTTTTAAATTATAGTGATGTGCGAAGTCCATTTTTTTCATTTCGAAGCGAAGTCAATTAAAATAGTAAGAAATATCCCCAAACCTTAAACTAAGTCTAAATATTAAAACAAATTAATGGTTTTAGGGGGGAAAAAGATATTATGTAACTATATAACTTTTACATTAAATAAAATTCCCTTTTTTCAATTTATTTTAATACCAAGCATGATTAATACATTTAATTTTAAGCAGATAAATTAAGATACTAACTCAATTTGTCATATTTTTTATGTGAACATTAAATTTCTACATTCATAACATGCACAAAGTTACAAAAATTGAACTTTAATGTTTATTTTAAATTTGAATACTTTATTGGCGAATTTTCATAATTGTCAAATCCGAAATTTTACTTCATGAATAAAAGTCAAACCTGAGTAATATTTAAGGCAATTTTGAAGTTTACAAAGCTCACACACCCATATTAAATTAGACTACCAAAATAAACAAACAATTGCCCTATAATTCAAAATTGAGTTTCTCTGTTCACACTACTTTCACAAACTTTTTTTAAATAGTGTTGTATATTAAAATACTTTCCTTAACGCTTTTGAGTTTCCAAAGCTCATTTAAAACCAAAAGCATGTTTAAAGCTTTTTTTTTTTTTTTGCAGGGTGAGGCAACCAAGATAAAAATCCCCAAGTTTAGCATGCAAGCATACCAACAAGACGTGATTGCACTGAGATGGCACTCTTACACTGTACAGTACACTGGAAAGAGAAAACAAGACAATACAGGCAACCAACACAAACATGAATAATAAACACCAAGCCTGTGCATATCACAGATTTTCAATTTCAAATCAAATGAGAATATTTTATATTTAAATGTTATGAAATCCAAAAGTGAATATTAAGCCAAATTTTATATTTATTTAGGAGTTACTAAAACCATGTTTAAATAATGAATTGATTATTAAATAATAATACTTTACACCGCATCTTACTACTCGATCGGGCTATACGCCTATGAACTTATTACGCTAATGGGTTAGGAATTGGGAAGGTTGAATAGAGAGGAAGTGAACCCGCATTTGTGTGGAGGGTGAGTCGAAAACCATTTAGGAAAAACTATCCCCAGTTCACTCGAGCGAGATTCGAACCTCAATCTCCCTGTCCTTGGCAGTCCAGCTAAACATGAAACCAGCACTTTAGCTAATTACGCCACCGAGGTGGGTAATTGATTATTAAAATGAGACTTGCTTCGGTGGTTGAATAGTTAAAGGCATCGCTTTACCAATAGATTGGGCAGCCAGATAGATCAAGGTTTGATCTTGGTCAGATGTGTTGACGGTGTGATGTACCCTAAATGGTTTCACACTACCCCTCCACGCAAATGTGGTTACACTTCCTATAAGTTAAACCTTCCTCATCCCTAACAGATAAGAATAATTAGTACATATGCGTATAATCCAAACAAGTTGTGAGACGCAGTGCTAACATTTAAATATATTAAATTTGCAAGTTTCTATGACCAAGTCAAATAAATATTGGCTGAAATCGAACATATTTAAAAAGTATTATCAAAAAATTTACTTTTAGATTTGAATTTCAGATTTTTTTAGCAGAACATTTTTTTTCTTCAGGCTATATGCATATTCGTTAATTAGCCAATAAGGATATGAAGAAGAGTAAGGTTTACATTAGAATAAGTGTACACACATTTGCATGGATGTAAAGTGAAAGATCATTTAGGGCCTGATCTCCTCATTATAAGCAGTCCAGTCTACTGAGAAAAAAACACCTTAAAACATGCGGCCACCGAGGCGGGTCAGATTAAATTACATCAAATTCTAATCTGAGACCTAATTTATATTTGAAATTTCAAATCATTGATATATTAAGATTTTGAATTTTGAATAGATTATGAATCCTAACATGATTCATATTCCAATTCAAGATTTTAATCTTCGCACGGACTTAATAGATGCTAGAGCGAGATTGTTGTGGTGCACGTCTCTGCCATGTGCAGCATTAGCGTGCCGATTACATGGCAAGTGATCTTGTTTGCGTGGTCTTAGCGTACGTAGTGTATTGCCTTAAAATATTTAAATTAGAATTTACAGTAATAATTAGCCTGTATTATTGTTTAAGATTTTTGTGTGGCAAATGTAAATAATATTTTTTTTAAGAATCATAAAAAAGAAACAAATATTTGTTAATTACTTTTTATATTTTTGAAGGTCATTTATTATTAATTTTGAAAACTTGCAATAATGTTTGAGTGTTTAAATTTGCTGTTAAAAAAGTATTGAATGTATTTATATTTACCACAACAATTAAAACAAACTTTTTAAACAACTAATTTGCAAACAAATAACATACACTAGCTTAATAGTTTGCATGAAATTGTATATAAATATGATTTATTTTAGTGATTCATTGTCTTGTATGTAGAAATAATGATCTAGCATTAAATGAGTATTAATTGGGTGCTGTCTTTATATGCTTGTCTTTAGAGACATGCACTTTTTCTTGGAGGATGGGGGGTTGTACAGGTGGTAGCTTTTTTAAAAAAAAAAAAAAACTTTTTACATCTTATTCCTTTTGAAAGAATCTAAAGCAGTTTTTTTAAACATAAATTGAGTTTGCAGGTGCTTTGTGCTCTTTAATACTCCAAAAAACTACTGGCATTAAGGACAATTGTAAACATACTTTCATTTTTACTAACAACACTTTTGGAAGGTATTTGACACCCACCCAAACTCAATACCCTGTCTTTGTATTAAAATGACCAATTTTAAGAATAAATTTAAAATATATTTTGCTTTAATACCTATATTTATGTGAATTCTTTATCAATACTATATGATAAAAGATATGAAGGTAGTGTGGGTGGATCAAAAGTTAGGGTTAATCGATGTAAAACATGGTTAAATGTTTTATACGAATGTGTGAAAAGGAGAAACATTAAGAGTTTAAAAAATAAAAGAGCATGTATGACTCTCTATGAATGTTGTTGTAAGCGAAGGGAGTATGCAAGGATAGGGAGGTGTGGAGAAAGTTAGTGAGGATGGATTAAGTACGGAGTTGTTGTTTTGTGAGCTATTTGCACAGTTTGTTGCTTACCCCTTAAGAGAATGTGTTATTAAGTATGTGTATATATATATATACATATGTGTGTGTGTGTATGTGTGTGTGTGTGTGTGTATGTGTGTGTATGTGTGTGTGTGTGTGTGTGTGTGTGTGCGTGTGTGTGTGCGTGTGCGTGTGCGCGTGTGTGTGTGTGTGCGCGTGTGTGTGTGTGTGCGTGTGTGTGCGCGTGTGCGTGTGTGTGCGCGTGCGCGTACTAAAAATGTAAGTTTAAGTCTTTAATAACATGTATTTCAGAAAGATTAGTAAATCTTATACTTATACTTATCTTAGAATAGAATTAGCAAACAATACAAGAACTATGAACCCGAAATTTCACAACATACCAAAGCCAGACTGGTCACCACACTCTTAACATGGGCATATTCACAAATTTTTTTTAGGGCAGTACTGCTGGGTTAAATTTGAAAAATAATTTACATAAGTCCCTATACAAAAACCATACATTAAAGCTTAGACTTCAAATGACATAAAATATTCACTAAATCATCTTAGGATGGGTTAGTATTAATGTATAACGCACAACTAATGATGAATAATGCACAAGAAGTTGAAAAGCATTACTCTCAGTGATGGTACTTAGTCCACCAGTCATAAGGTTGATTTTACTTTATCTTTTTATATGCTTTGCATGGAGACAGTCCTTGTACCTGCTAATGAGAATGTGAGGAGATGCTCTATAGCCAATTAAATGCCAGTATACAAAACATACATAAATTATCTTCTGTTTGTGATTTAAATACTCACCTGTTTATTATTAAGCATCAATTTTCTTTGTTTTAGCATCAATGACTAAATATGATTGAAAATAAAGGGGATATATAACATTTTTGATTATGTTATCTATAAGTAAGTGGGGTACTAATGGGGTAGTGATGCGCAATACAAGAAGCCTATCTACTGGGTTCAGTGTAGTTTCTCCTAACCAATCTTAATCTCACCTTAAAGTGGTGTACCGCAGGATCTGAGTAACCTGATGGAGGTTGGAAGCGTAAATAAGCCGAAAGGTGGAAGTGGAGAATGATGGGAAGAGGACAGCAGGGAGAGTTGTTCTATAGGTGTGTAAGAGAGCTGCTATGGAGAAGAAAAGTACCCTTGAAGTGTAAGGAAGTGTTCTACAGGCTGTACTTTGTACTCATTGTCACATATGCAGCAAAAACATGGAGAGCATGCTAGCTGTCACAAAGAGAAACAATATTAGGGATAAAGATAGCCAGGATAGAGCCGGAGTAAAGGGAGTAAATGAGATAGTACAGAGGAAGCAAGAATGAGATGGTAAATGTATGTAATGAGGATGTTGGATTACAAGAGATAGTAGAGGAAGCAAGACTTAGATAGTATGGACATTTAATGAGGATGTTGGAGTACAAGAGATAGTAGAGGAAATAAGGGGGTGATGGTATGAACATGTAATGAGGATGGAAAAAGAGAGGATGTCAAAGAAAATGTTGGAAATGAACTATTTAGTAAAAGACTGCAAGGGAGGTCAAGAAAGAGATGGTGTAGCAGATAACAGAAATTATGCAAGTGAGAGGAGAAGAATGTAAGAAACTAAAGTCGGAAGAATGGTGGACGAATAGAGGGAGATAGAGGCATTTTACTAAATTGGCCCGACCACAGACTGGAAACAGTTGATGATGATGATGATAATTTGTGATGCCAGTAAAAGTCTTAAGCTTAACTAACCAGACCAATGGCAACCACAGGAGCAAGTTTCTTTCGAAAAAATACCTAAGATATTGCCGTGGAATTGAAATTGAGACTTCTAGATTAGTAGTCAGGAATGCTAACTACTAGAGCAAGAGCCCAAACTAGGTTTGGATAATATATAATTTAATGAATGTAGTAATGAACCCTGGGAAGAAGAATTTTTAAAGCCCTAATTTACAAAAGCTAAGAGGTTAGGCAGATATCTAGAAATAAAAAACCCAATTGATTTGAGCCAAGACTTTAATAACAACTATATGTTTCATTGTGAATCATTATATTTTGTATTATGTTATGCTCACTGTGAGCTATGCACTATATGTTATTTGCCATGCTCATGAATATAAGCCCAGCCTAACTGAAATCTATCTTCTCCATGAGTGTGGTTTTCAAAAAGCATCTGAATGCGGGTTTACACCAACACCCTGACTCTGAATCACATTGCGAAAGTTTCCAACCATTGCAAGGTCACACTGTCCTCACCCGCGACACCACCAACAAGTACCTTTGAGACATCCTCCCTTCCCTGGTTTACAAACCTTTATGAGAAACGATATCGTGATGAATATGGAGAAGATAAACATTCCTCCGAGGCCATATAAATGGAGGGTCCTTCGTCCGGTCCGGTCCATGAGCGGTATAGAGACGATGGTCATGCCCACCATGATGGCGCCAATACCTATCGTCGCAAACTTGGCGCTCTCTTCCGTGAGACCTGAGCTTATGAACAGCCCCGTGGAGTAATAGAACACCTGATGACATGTAAACCTGTATAATTGACTTTTACTACAAGTAAAATATGTCATTATTATGATAAAAATGATGATAAAAATAATACAATTACATTGTATTAAATCACATCCATTCCAGTTTCTGGCCTGTGGTCTGGGTCAGTTTTCTATTCAAGCCATAGTTTCCACCACCGGCTCGCTGGGCCGGTCATAGCTTCATATGTCTTATATTCTAACTTAGGGCTAGGACACACACATCTTCATTGCTCTTTGTATGTTTGAATTGTAAGCTTTGTTCTGCTCTCTGCTTTCAGCTTCGCTACCAGTGTTGTGTATGTCCGCAGCCTTAGTTTGGTAGGCAGACAGGCTACCGTCTGAACTAAGGTGGTGGACAAAAAAATAATAGTAACATCAAAATCAAAAATCATAAATTAACAAATACATAAATAAAATAAAATAAAATAGTAAAATTATTATTATTATTATTATTATGACATGTCTGAGCTACATTAATCTGGAGCTCAGTTTTTGGGAAGATTAACTGGTACTAAGGGTGTGGAAAGTCCACTTTTTCAATTCGAAGCAAAGTCAAATCGAATAATATGAGATATTCCTAGAGCCACACAACAATGAGGATATATTTCAATTTTGTTTATATATTTATAATATATTCTGAGAGAAACACTTAAAAAAAAGAAGGATGCGTAAATTATAAAATATTTTGGCATATGTATTTGGAAGAAGATAAAGGAAAGGTGGAGAGAAACCGTATGAAGGGAAAATAACACAATATGGCCTTTACAATGAAAATAAGAACACAGTTCACACTTTAATGGCTGCCTCTTGAAGAAAATCGATCGTTACCACCCAATCCCCCTACCTAGGTTTCATTCTATCATAACTCATCAGGGAGGAATGTGAAACGTGCTACGCAACTTGTTAAAAGAGGAAATCAACAAACACAAAAGGGAAAAAGTGGAAATTTGTAAAGGATGATAGCACACATATGATAGAAACAGGTGGGTTTTTTTCCCCCTCAAGTCTGTTCTTCATGGATCTTAGTTGATTTTAACCGTCCATATAGGCCTATACTTTCTATATATATCTCAATCTCATATAAAATCACTCAATAATGGAGTTCTACAAACTATACATCTCAAAAGTTAGAAAAACACTTGATTTTATTATATTATATGAATACAATTTGACAAAATTATATCTTCTTCATTTTTATTCCCTTCTCCTTATTTGATAGTAGCTTAGTCTTCTTTAATCTTACAATATTACTGTCATATCTCTATACATTATTTACAATTACAATGGTTTTCTTCAGACCTGAAGATGGTGTAACATCAATTACCGTCTTGTCATAGAAGACTATCAAATAAGGAAAAGGGAATAACATTAATCAAGATATAATTTTGACCCTTATTACTCCTTAGCATCCAACACCTTAGCTCAATCGATCGCTTGTTTGTTTAGTGAACTAAGGAACATGAGTTCAATTCCCAGCATGGGTAAGAAATTTATCATTGGTAAAACGTGGGTTTACCCCTAAGACTGAATGTAGTGCCTGGCCTAATAATCTTCCGGGGACTGGATGTTGTGCCTGTCCTAATATTAAGTTACATTATAAGGTATATGAAGCTATGACAGGCCTAACAAGTATCAGAAAATGTATGGTTTGAATAAAAAACTGACCCAGGCTGGAAACAATAATGGATGTAAAGTATATTACTCCTCACCAAATCAAATATGAACACTATTAAAAATACAATTTGAGTTTAAGAATGTGCCATTTTATAAACAATGACTATTTGTTGAGGAAGGCAAGATCTATATTTATAAACATTTACTTTGGTCTAATAACCAAGATAACTTTCAATTAAACAGTTATAACACCATAAACATATGTCATTATTTTTCACCTCCATTTCTAGGTTAACCACATTTTAATATAACAAACAACTTTTATAATAATGCAGAAGATATTTTTGGACGTCTGCTACAGGTATCAACACTCTGGTAGACCCCCCTTACCCCCTTAATGAACGCCTCTAATTCAAACTGTGGTTCAGGTCTAGGCCAGTGCGATGTGACACTCACAGCATTGATCCCTGACAATTGTTGCGAGCTTAGGTAAGTACAATGTGACACTCACAGCAGTGATTATTTACATCTGTTGCGAGTGTAAGTCAGTACAATGTGACACTCATAGCAGTGATCCATGATAACTGTTAAGAGTATAGGTCAGTAGAATGTGACACTCACAGCAATGATTCCTGACAACTATTGTGAGTGTTGGTCAGTAGAATGTGACAATCACAGCAATGATTCCTGACAACTATTGTGAGTGTAGGTCAGTAAATGTGACATTCACAGTAATGATTCCTGATAACTGTTGCAAGTGTAAGTCAGTACAATGCGACACTCACAGTAATGATTCCTGACAACTGTTGTGAGTGTAGGTCAGTAGAATGTGACAATCACAGCAATGATTCCTGACAACTGTTGTGAGTGTAGGTCAGTACAATGTGACAATCACAGTAATGATTCCTAACAACTGTTGTGAGTGTAAGTCAGTACAATGTGACAATCACAGCAATGATTCCTGACAACTGTTGTGAGTGTAAGTCAGTACAATGTGACAATCACAGCAATGATTCCTGACAACTGTTGTGAGTGTAGGTCAGTACAATGTGACAATCACAGTAATGGTTCCTGACAACTGTTCTGAGTGTAAGTCAGTACAATGTGACAATCACAGCAATGATTCCTGACAACTGTTGTGAGTGTAGGTCAGTAGAATGTGACAATCACAGTAATGATTCCTGACAAATGTTGCAAGTGTAAGTCAGTACAATGTGACACTCATAGCAGTGATCCATGATAACTGTTAAGAGTATAGGTCAGTAGAATGTGACACTCACAGCAATGATTCCTGACAACTATTGTGAGTGTTGGTCAGTAGAATGTGACAATCACAGCAATGATTCCTGATAACTGTTGCAAGTGTAAGTCAGTACAATGTGACAATCACAGTAATAATTCCTGACAACTATTGTGAGTGTAGGTCAGTAGAATGGAATGTGACATTCACAGCAGTGATTGCTGATAACTGTTAAAAGTATATGTCAGTACATGTTGCGAGTGTAGGTCAGTAGAATGTGACATTCACAGCAGTGATCCCTGATAACTGTTACGAGTATACGTCAATACATGTTGCGAGTGTAGGTCAGTAGAATGTGACATTCACAGTAGTGATCCCTGACAACTCTTGCGAGTGTAAGTCAGTATAATGGTACACTCACAGCATTGATCCCTGACAACTGTTGTGACAGCTGCATGACAACTCCTATTATCAGCGGCGCACGAAGCGTGGGCGAGCATATGAGCTCCCTCATCGAGATGGTGGCCTCGGCCGACTGTGCCCTCTCTTCTGCCCTCATCTCCTCAATATCTTCCTCCACCTGGTTTGAAGCTCGCAACCTCCGTAACGCTGTAACACCAAGACGACCACCGTTCATTCTTCATCGTCACTATTTATTCATACCCAGTCACACTTATAGGGAATTTGGTACACAATATATTGGGTTTCCAGTGATCTGAGGTCGAGGTTCAAATCCAGGTTGGATGTAATGGGGATAATTTTTCACGTGTGCTCTATGACTGTGGTTTTATCCATCTCCACTTAACTCTAATGCGAGTGCATTTTCAAAAATCTATTCTCCCATAACTTATCCTTAGAATGTATATATTTTAACACTGTGGCCGAATACACGTTTGAGTTGTATGCGCATAGTTACACTGATGTGGAAGTTTGAATTTAAAAGAAGTGTACAAACATTTGTGTGGAGAGAGAGTGTAAAGATATCTTTGAAAAACCACCCTTAGCACACCTGACCGGGACTAAAACCTCTATCTCAGGCAAACCAGTTTGTTGCGAGTGTGACACCTTAAACTATGCTTGTAAAATTTTTCGCCCAATCCATGACTTTGTGCGGCCCGGTAGGTCTTTTGATGTCCCAACATACAATGCAGCCCAAGTCTTCTTGTAAATGTTGAAGAAAGGTGCAATTTGGAAAATGAGCATTACTTTTGCAAATCTAGCAAGTAATGTCGGTGTACCCAATTTGTACTCTATACTTACTGAAGATAGCAAATAGGTGCATGGCCGAGAGAGGTTTGCTTGCATTCGTCTCAATTGTGAAATTTATGTAAACACAAGATTAAAAGGTTAACACCAACACTATTGATGCAAATATAAAGTTTCATATTTCTATGGGGGGGGGATAAATCTTAAAATTGTATAAAATCTTAGCCTTTCTTTTTTAATAATAATCCTTATATTCATTTGGGTTTTTTGTTTTTACCCACTTATAAAACTGACAATTATTTTTAATGTGTCCTTCTCAGTATTTATAATATTCAATGTTGCTCTTATGATCAAACAAGATTTATGTGCCCGAGTTAGACCATTCAACCACTCCTTTACAACACAATAATATTTCATATGCATTTCTACAGTTTAAAATTAAATCTTAATAACATAATTTTCAATACAATTCTTGCATCTCAAATTCTTGTAAATGAATGTTCTGAGATTCAAACAAAATGGCGATATTTAGAATTGGGATATTTTAATTGGGTTCATTATTATTGACCACCACCCATTTCACTATATTATCAGTGAGTTGTATATTATAAACTTCAAAATGAACTTTGTGTTCTAGTAATGTTGATGCAAATCAAACATGGATACATTTAAGTTTTTTTTACTATTTAAATTATTTTAATGTTGTTGTTTTACAAACACATTACGATACAAAATATAAATAAATTAATCAGAATCTAGAATTTAAAAATTGGGTTTTAATATCTATAACTTCGAATCAAGGAAAATAAATTAAATATTGAAAAGAATCTAGAAGGGCAAGGCCTACACACTTACCAGAAAACTGTACCTCAAAGTTTACAACTAAAAATACAACATAACACAGAGTACACTATGCTACCAAAAATTGCACAATTATGTGCTATGTTGTGTTTTAATTGTGAACTTCGAGATATATGGTTTTCTGGTAAATGTTAAGGCCTTTACCTTCTATCTTCTTTTCTATGTTTAAGTTAAAATATACGCTTGGCCCCATTTTTCCTTTAATTGGTGAAAATAGGAACTGTGTGTGACATTTGTATAAAAATATTCTAAGTAATATCTATAAAAGAGAGGAATAAAGATGTGTTGAATGCATAAACTAAATTTTAAAGCCTGTCAAGTTAGCAAGGTTATACAGCTACGCATATTAAAAGTGTCCTTAAAATTCCTAAGCGGATAAAAGTACAGAAATAATATATTAGATACTAAATTGTATGCACCTCCCTAGTTAAATTTCTAGATGCGCCATTGATACAATGGAAACTGACCTTTGCGAGCTTCCTCCTCCCATTGTTTGGTTATGAGCAAATATCTTGGTGACTCAGGACACACAGGCAGCAATATTAATTGCAAAATAGCGGGGCAGACCGCCAAACCTGGAATAATGTTTATTCTGTTGTAAGCTATACACATACTTCAAACTCGACACCATTTTATATAAATAACTTACTCTTTGTGTAAACTGCAAGGATGTGCGAGGTCCATTTTTTAAATTTAAAGTGAACTCGAATCATCATCATAAATTGTTTCCAGCCTATGGCCAGGTCAGTTTAGTAAAATGCCTCCATCTTCCTCTATCCCTCTACACTTCTTCCTTCTTTAATTGCTTCCATTCTTCTCCTCTCAATTGCACACTTTGTTATCTGCTCCTCCCATCTCTTTCTTGGACTCCCTTGCAGTCTTTTTCCTATATACATACTTCATTTCCAACATTTTCTTTGGCATCCTCTCCTTTTCCATCCTCATTACATGTCTGTACCATATTTGTCTTGCTTCCTCTACTATCTCATGTACTCCAACATCCGCATTACATGACCATACCATCTCAGTCCTGTTTCTTCTACTATCTCATGTACCCCAACATCCTCATTACATGAACATACAATCTCATCCTTACTTCCTCTACTATATCATGCACTTCAACATCCACATTACATGAACATACAATCTCATCCTTACTTCCTCTACTATCTCATGCACTTCAACATCCACATTACATGAACATACTATCTTACTCTTGCTTCCTCTATCTCATGTACTCCAACATCCTCATTACATCCCCATTCCACCTGCCTTGCTTCCTCTAACATTACAATTAAATGTCATTATTTCATGGTCGATATTTAATTTCATTTTCAACACCATACATATTAAGAAGTTATCTAAGAGCATGTTCTTCAATGGTGAAAACATGAACAATAATATCATTTTCTTAAACATTTGTGATGTAGCCCAGGAAAACATGCCACATGTCACTTGAAATTGTTCAGCAGTGTGTGAAATGTCAATTGGGGTCGAAATTGACGGTTTCTAGATTTCAACTCCATATGTTAGTTTGAAATGTTAACTACGATCTCAACCAGTAAACAGGATTACCACGATGCTAATAATACAAGAAATCTAGCTTTAAATAAGCTACTGTGTGGGAAATGAAACCATGCCAGATGTCGCCAATGCTAAATTCCTATAGCGACAAGAGGCATGTTTATTGAAAGCTACATATTTAGTGGTATTGATATCTTTATATTTTTAATGAGTATTACAAACTATAATAAAACACCGCCTTTTAATCGTTTTAGTGCTGTTTTGTACTGTAATAATAATTATTAATTGTAACGTCCCTATCCTACTTCTGACAAAACTGTGTAAGGTCAATGGTTTTATCTGGGTGCCTGGTAGCCAACCCTACTACAGCACTACCGGGACACTGTAGGGACTTACATGGTTAGGATGGATCCCGAGCAGTAGGGGTTGGAATGGATGGTTCGTGGGGATTGAGACTGGCGAGTTAGTCCAATAAGATATATTTATATTTATTAATCAAGTCAGATGCTAAACTACTACACGAGTCCAGATAGACCTCCCGTGACGAGGGAGCAGGCACGATAACGGTCTCGCAACCTTCCTGTAGACCCGCGATAACATTTTTTATTGTCATTTCGTCAGATGTGCTCAATACCGCCACACATGTACTCGGCATGGTTTCTAACATTTAACAACATTATTCTCACACACAAACTTGCTGATCTCGATTTTCGCCAGCCAGGAAGGTCCATCGGTCGCACCGTGCTCGCTCGTCAGCAGGATGCAAGCTATATGAGCTATATGACATTCTCAGCAGGATGGCAACCCAACACACTTGACTTCCAAGGAAATGTGCAAGTGTGGATTAACCTCCTGCTGGAATAAATCTTAAAATAATTATGCTCTTACATAATAAAGTTTTGTAGAAGAAAAGAGTGTTTTTACATAATCCTAGTGATTGGTCACATTGTTTTGTTCACTGCTCTGAGAGATTGATAGTTGATAGTCATGTTGTTTATGTTTTGTGGATTGTTTTAGATATTCTAAATATGTGCCCATTTGCAGAGTTAAGTGAAGAACTTCAAGACATTTATAAGAAGTATTTTTATCACAGTGTTGATTCTTCTGATGATGACGACAACGATAATAATTCTCATACCAGCGAAATACCACAAATTGTGGCTGATATAATAAGTAATTTTAAATGTATTACCGGTAGATCCAATCAACTTTAGTTGAAGTTGGTTGTGAGGTTGTGTTTTGTGCTTGCTCCCTTCAGGCTATAAGTTAGGATAGGCCAACAGTTTTATCACCAGTTTCTCAGTACTAGAGACTGTGTTTAATAGACTTATTAGGGTTGATATTTTTAGACAAACTGGGGCCATCTCTTGAATAGGCCTAGTTGAAAATCTAGAGATGGTTATAGATGACAGTCTCCCTAACCTGCTTCCTGCTAACCAAGCGACTGGTGTTTTAGATGAGAGTGATGCTGTTGGGACTATACTTGAAGATGATGGTCAGGTCATTCCCCACAACGAAGAAATTGCTGATTATGTTAAAATTACACAATTTTTGGAGATAGGATGTGGGTGTAAACAAGGAAAGGGATGTACACAATGCTGTGATTTATTCAGCACCCAGCAATACAGTGATTTAAGGGATTAAAGTACAAGTATAGATTATTATGATGAAAGTCATATTAATAAACTAGATCTTGTTATACTTGGACAATTTAGAGCACTTTGCCAGACTGGTGAGCAAATTAGCCAAAGTAAGAAAAGAAAAAGAAAGACATTTCTACAGGCAATTAGTGCAAGAAACAAAGGATTGCATGAAGAATGTAACTTTCCCTCAAGCACCACGAGTACCATATTCCTATAAAGGCTCATGTAATTTATTCATTTGATATGGCACAACAGGTTTTTGTGCTATCAAACCCTTTGCAACCAGGACCTATCTATTTCCTTGTGTCATACAAAATTGGAATATTTGGAATAATGTGAGAGTCTGTTGGCCAACAGCACAATTACCTGATACTGGAGGCAGTGGTCATATCCAAAGGAGCCAACGGATTTGCTAGCAGCAAGATTGACAACTATTTTGAAAACTTTGGCTATGGAGAGACAGACATGTTGCTCCACGCAGATAACTGTGTGTTGCAAAATAAAAACAATGTAATTATGAGTCACTTGAATTGGTGGGTGCAGAAGAAACTTAACAGAACAATAAGCCTTTCATTTATTCCTGTTGGGCACCCCAAATTTGCTTATTGGGCTTTCGGCCTATATAAGAAGAAGTTTAAAGTGACAGCAGTTTCATCATTGGATGATGTTGTAAACACTGTTAAATCTAGCACTCCACAGCCTCAGCTAAACTGAAAACTGAAACTGAAGATGGAAAAATCCTTATTCCCTTTAGAGACTGGCAGCAGTACTTCACTGGTTTTGGTTGGAAAAAAATACTGCATAAGAGATTTCAGCCATTTTAACTTTAGCAGCAATTTCCCAGGCGTTGTGCAGTGCCAATATTAAACCAATGGTAAATCCATTTCATATATCATTGGAACAA
Organism: Timema douglasi; assembly: GCA_901482245.1. Classification (NCBI taxonomy): domain Eukaryota; kingdom Metazoa; phylum Arthropoda; class Insecta; order Phasmatodea; family Timematidae; genus Timema; species Timema douglasi. The sequence goes on along the minus strand of CABEEJ010001030.1, from coordinate 133,468 downwards.
TACCAACAGATAAAGAAGACCCAGCTCCTCAGCAAATCTTCCCTGAAGGTTTGGCTCTCGAACGTAAAAAAAATACCTCCATGAGAAAATTAGATAGTTTTGCTCTTCAGAAACAGCAGATGTGGTCTGTCCTCGTCCACCTGAAAGTTCTGATGTTGAACAGGATCCAGAGGCTAGGGAAGTTAACACAGAGTCCCAGCAGACACCACCAAAGAGGTCACGTGGAAGGCCAAAGAAGGCATATATACGGAATACCAGCAACACCAGTTAGTTCCTGTGTTGTGCCAAAGTGGTTATGTTTTGATAAATTTGATAGTGATTAGTTTTAGTTATTCTCTAATTTTAGTGATTGTTCCTGGTAGTTAAAACTATGCCAAAGCTTAGAAAAATATCATTTGTCACAATCAGAAAAGTTGATAAACCAAGTTAGGATTTTTTTAAATTAATGGGCTGGTTAAAAATTAAGATAAAAGAGTAAAAACTATAGCTATAATAATTATGAATAAAATTAATACATCCTTAAGGTCAAAATGAGCATGTTTAGTTCCATAAATGCAAATAATTTCAACACAATCCAATTTTAAGGATCTTGTTTCTAGAGGTACATGAATTTTTTCAGTTAGCTGCATTCCTTTTGCTGATAAAAAAAAAAGACACGGAAAAAAATTATTCTTCATTTCAAACAGGGCATTTTAAATACCTCAAATGGTAAAATAAATTATAAGATATCATTTTATAGATATTTTTCTTATATTAACCTTTGGCGACCATTTACCACAAATTAGTGATAATAGATATTAATGTTTGAAATATTATATAAGATGTAATTTTATAGATAGAGAGGTAATTTTTTTTTTATGTTCAGAATTAATTTTTCTATTGGTAGAAATAAAAACCGTGAAAACGATTTTTGCGACATGTGGCATGTTTTCCTGGGCCGCATCACATTTATACAAAATATAAGACCTGTTTTATATATAAATGTTAAGTACCACCTTCCCTGCCCCTCCCTCTCCTGCTCCCCTTCCATGTAACCTCCTGAATACATTAGAGCTCCACCCTCCCTCTCAACAGCGTTACATGGTTAACATATGATCCCTCGGCCTCTGGGCTGGACGGACACTTTTTTGGTGTTTTATTTAGGATGTAACAAATTAATACTTGTAGTATTTTATAAAGAATCTTTGATCAGTTTTTGGATTGAGGTTGCATCCCAGATGTGAGAAATTTTGATATTTTATAACATTATGGACAATAAAAAAGACAGATTTTTAATTCACAAAAATAACTTTATATATATATATTATGGAAGGGTGAGAGGGGCTTATGCCACAAGGACTCCATAAATTGTCGCAATAAAATAAAGTTATGATATTATTTATGGTCCTTATCATGTTTAATTAAAAAACAAATGAAATATCTATATAAAAAAACTAAGGCGCAAGCCCGCAACCAAGTTATACCGACTAAACGGCTGTCATTGTCAGAGGTGATGATGCCAACCTTCGCGAATAGAGGGTTTCATGTGGTCAGCACAATGAGCCCTCCGGTCATTAATCTCGGTTTTCTAGACCGTAGCTGCTACTTATTTATTCAAGTAGCTCCTCATTTGTTCTCAAGAGACTGAGTTTGACTCCTTTCCAAACCCATAAATTTTGGAAGCACCAGAGATAAACCTGGGACCTCTGAATCCATAGCCAGGAACTCTGACTGATAAACCACAGAAGGGGTCAACGATATATATATATATATACAGTTGGACCTCCATGTATCGAAGTTGATGGTTCCATAAAAAAAATCGATATAGAGAAACTTCAATGTATAGAAAAGATCTCTTTTATATATTATATTTGGTAGTTTATTGTATTTAGAAATATTTCCTAATCAATGCACTCATTATAAGTGAATATGAATCACATTATGTACAAGTTGTGTTCATAAAGATTATTAAAAACAAACATAAATAAATGTGTTGTACATACCTTAAAAAACATGTACAGTAGTATTCAAATGGATTTACATTTGCATGAAAAACTTTCTAATGTCTTAATGCAAAGTAAATTTCGATGAGGATTCATCATAAAAGTGTTCACATTCAATTCTCTAAAATACATCATCAGGAACATTTTTGGACGAATTGAAAACCATGTATTGTGTTATAATTTGCCAAAACTTATTTTTAGAAGGTTTAAGGGGCTGAATTTGATTTATAGAGGAGGAAAGATACTTGAAGAAAGGGGTGAGAGCAGTGTGGAGTCAATAACACTCCACTAGGTGACCCGTCGGCATCACAATGACCTTGACCAAACATTTCCTTCTGCCTCTTGCGACTTCACCATTCTATTTTTTCTCACCTGTTTTGCTTATACCATCATCATTATAGGTGGATAATCCCGATTCGTCTTGGGATTTTTTTTTCCTTCGACATATAGAAACAGTTTTTCTATGTAATGTTACAGGGATTCACCAAAGCTTTGATATATAGATAATTTTGATGTATGGAAGTTCAATATATGGGGGTACCACTGTATATATATTTTGTTTTTGTTTTAAACAAATCTAATTTGATGTGATTATCAATATTTTCTTATTAAATAATATCTTTAACCGTGTATCTTTAAAAGTTACTTTTGTAAAGAAAAAATTATAATGTTAGATGTTTGAAACAAAAACTATTTGTTTAATTTTGGGGCCTGTAATTTTTTCCCCCGGGGTGTCCACAGCTATAAACCCTGGTGTATGTACATACCTAGAAGTACCGGCCAGCCATCGTCTGTCCCTAGGATCTGTTCTATACCCAGCACCTGAGACATGAGTAAGCCAATAGTAACTGCAAGTTGGTTCACCGTGCCCAGCCCGCCCCGGAGGTTCAGGGGAGCAATCTCGGATATATACATCGGCACGAGGGAAGTATTTAGACCTAGAAAACAAAACACAATCTTTATTAAGAAGCCCATCTCATGGCTGATTGACATTGATGTTAGATATACAATCACACTTGAACCAGAAAAATTGATCAACTTTCAGCTTTATGCATTATTTACTTGACAACAGAGAAATTGGGGGCAGTTTATATTATTAAAAAACAACCTTTTTTATGATATTATTTTTTTTTAATATGATAAAACTGTTTCCGTGGTTACATTGGTTTTCTTTAAAAGAATAATACAGAAAATTGTACCATAATTCAACATCTGTTTCAAGTTTTATTACCTGCCCAAGTTAGGTGTTATTCATGGGGTGAGACGGGCTCTTAAGATGTCTGGTTCAAGCTGTATTACCTACCCAAGTTAGGTGCTACCTGAGGGGTGAGACGGGGCTGTTAAGTAGAACTATTTATTTAAGAGAGAATAAACCAACTGTGTTCAAGGTATATAGTTATCAAATTAAATCCTCATACTAAACATAAGAGTTTTGGTACCTACAAGTAAACAGAGGGAATAAAGATCATTAGGTGTAAGTCTGGTAAAATGTTAATTCAAAAGTAAAAGATCCAACCTAGCACTTGTATATTAAGTATTTTAAAACAAACAATCGATGGTTGAATATAAAAATGATTAACAATGAAGAGGCCCAATGGCTAAATAATTTTATGATAGTGAGAATTGATAAAAATAAAGAAAAAGGAAAAATGAACCAATAAGTCCAATTTAATTAAGACGGTCCACCCAGAGGTAGAGGAAAAATGTGGGAAGAATACAATGCACAAAGGGGACATCCTTCTTTCTTTCTTTCATCTGCTATAGTATAAATATTCAAATACAGATTTAAACACCAATTTTAACATAAATTGAGTAATATTTTGGCATTGTTGACTTTATCAAACAAAAAGATGAAGCGGAAATAGTGTTTTTGTGTACAGTGTATTCTGTCTTCTCTTTTTGTTTGATAAAGGTAGCAATGGTGAAATATTACTCAATTTGTGTGTGATTATTTATACTATGTAAAGAAGATAGAAGAAATCATCTTTTTGTATTGAATTCTCTCCACATCTTTCCTCTCTCCCAAAATGGGCTTTCTTTATTAGATTTACAATTATTAGTTTATTTTTACTTGACTATTAAATTGGATACTTTCCCAAAACTCCCACTTTAACAACAAACTCTTGACACTATTCAATGAAAGTAAGCTAGGTTATTAGGAATATTTGGTGAATCATAAATCAGTCTGTATAATAATATGGATTTATTTTACCACCGCATCTTACTACCCAGTCAGGTTAGACGCTTGTATAGTAATAATTATACTAATGTTTTAGAAATTAGAAAGATTGCATTTAGATGAAGTGCACCTGTATTTGTGTGGAAGAATAGTGGGAGCCCATTTAAGGAAAAACCAGCCTCAGTAGACCTGATCGTGATTTGAACCCAGGTCTCCCCATCATCAACAGGCCTGTCTAACATGAGAGTGATGCTTTAAGACCAAATGACCACTGAAGCGTGCTTCCTACTAAACAGTTTTCCCATTTTCACCCTGTGCGAATGTGGGTAAATTTAATCTGAATTCTGATTTACTCATCTTCACCCCCTATGAGTAAATGTGAGTATAGCTGACATGGGCAGTGGGATATGGTACACAAAAGTGAGAGGGGCCCAACAAATCAGATAGAGTGAGCAAACTCACCGCAGTTGACGCCAATAATGAATCGTCCCAGGAAAAGCACTTCGTAGGAGTGGGCTATTTTCGTAAAGCCCATTAGGCAGGCTCCTCCAATACCCAGAATATTATTGAGGAGCAAACCACCTTTCCTGAAATGTAACAGAGTGTGGACTAATCACATTCGAAAAAGAACACTCTATAAAATGAATGGTACAACATACTAGTACAAACTTTCCCAAATATGATATTATATTTTGGAAGAAAATATTCAAAAACTAGCTATCAGAAAACTACCATTAAATGATTTTTTCTCTCTAGAAAAAGAACAAGTATACAGTTTTATTTATAATGTTGGGTGACCTGGTGGTCTAGGGATAAGGTGTCAGACTTCTGTGCTACGGGTCTGGGGTTCAATACGCGGTCCCGGCACAGATTTATCCGATTGCCAAACCCTTCATTCACCTCTGACAAGACGTGTATTAATCACAACTTGTAAATGTGTGGAATACCAGGCCTCCACTGTGGTTCGGATCCCATGTTAAACTGTAGGTCCTCCATTACATCTCACAATCAACCTACCATTACACATTAGCATAAGTGCATATAACCCAAATGGGTAGTAAGACGCAGCAATAATAATAATAAGAAGAAGAATAAGAGGGCTGTATGGTAGTGTGCCAAGACGTGTTACAGATGTATAGAGATCCTACAGTATTTAAGATTTATTTATTTGAGCTATTTAATATGCACTCTTTTAATCAACTGATTATATCAGCACACAAACCTTTTTATGAGCGAGCACAAAAGGGCCTACCAATTTTGCCGGTAGAGATATTCTCACATACCTTCCAGGATTCTTTTATTTGCCCAATCAATATGGGACCAACGGCTTTTCTTCCCCTCCAAAGGAAGTTGCACTACAGATATTTATCGCTTAAAATATATGTCGACCCCGGCTGGGTTTGAACTCCCAAACATCGAGTTATGAGGTGGGCACTTTACCCATATACACCCGGGATCAACGTTATTTAAGGATTTGTTTGATATTTTAGATATGGTTTTTACCAAAATGTAAGCAAAAGTTACCAAGAGGTTTCTGAACAGTTAAAAAGTTTAAATTTCAGGTCTAAAGTTAAAAAGAAAAATTACAACACATTATGCAAACATTTATATTTTTTGAGATTAAAGTAAAACGTTAGAAATCTAGAACTAGGCTAAATAAATTATTTTTTCTGTTCTTTAAATTTTGTCCCAAATAAATGGCTGCCTCGGTTAACTGGTGTCCCAATCAACAGTAATCCACTGTATTTGTAAATTACCCTTAATTTTATAGATATAATTAAAATCTCAATTTCTCCTTTCAGTATGAGCGTTAAACATCTTCAGGAAATATCAATTTTGAACAAAATTTATCAAATTAATCAGGCCATAGCTTCAGGGACAGACAGACAAAATTGTAACATTCATTTTATTTGAATTCCGAGACACATAAACTTAGAGAGATCCATCTTAATCCCTAGTTAAAAAAATAGTTCCTGATTGCAATACTTTCTGTAAATGAGAAAGTAAAATAATTATTCACACATCATAGGCTTCTTAATAATATCCTAATGCACTAATCTTATAACTGAGTTACTGTATTCTTTGATTCAAGTTTTTGATCTCAAAAGAGGGATGTTTGAAGAGAGTGCTTGAAAGCATGTGTCTATGACCGAATGAGGGGATATCGTGGCTAATGTTTCTCAAACTTTCACCAGTTGCATACCCCCTTTTAGGGCGCTAGTCTAATATACCACTTCCAGAATTTTATAAAAATAAACACTTGCCTTGTTGTAAAGTATAAACAGTAGTTAAAAATGTTAATAAAGGCCTAGTTTTAAGCTTAACAAATTCATGAAAAAGGGGAAGAATTGTTGAGTAGTTTATAAAGTTATATGAAAATTGTTTGATCATTCTTACTATTATTAGAAAACATTTTTAATTGATAAAGCTAGGTGGTACATTGTGTACCTCAAGGCAAATCAGGTGGTACCCCAAGGTAAACTAGGTGGTAGACCGTGTGAACTATTGCATCAGCAAGTGTCCTCACCTTCCAAACCTATTGGCTATCATTCCCCCGCTGAATCCTCCAAGCATGCCTCCTATGGCAAATATTGACACAGCAACTGCATACAAGAGTTTCACATAGTCCTCTTGAATATCCTCTCCATAGCGGTCTTTGTACACGTCCTTCATGAAGTTCTCTATGCTCTGATAAACAAAGAAAATTATTACTATCAATAAAATACAACATATTCTTTTAAATATACTCTATTAATACTAAGAGCAAAAATAATAATTTTTTTAAATCTAGATGTTCAGTCTCTGAACTGTATATATTTAATATGGTAAAATAGCCTCTGTGGAATAGTTTGTGTAATCTAGTTCATTTGATTTAGTTCCCTATTTTTATTGGTTTGTATGTGTTCATTGTTCCTTGTTATTTTGATTCCCGCCGATTCTGAGTTTCCCTCCTTTTTGTTTGTGAGTGGAAAGGAGGGGGAAGGTAGGTCGTTGGTTGCTTTTTGTGTTCAGTCCAGTGTGGGAGTCTGTTCGCGTTGGTTGTCAGCTATGATGTCCACAACTTTTGCTTTGTAACTTCTTATTTATGTGTGATTCGGTGCTTCAGGCCCTAAAGGGGCTTCTTTGCTCCACAACCACTGCCAATCTTCGAGAATTGCCGAGGAATTAACGACCTTGTTCCCTATTCCTTCCTTTACTAACCCACAAGGTAAACCTCCAATTTTTTCGCGGGATTTTATTTAGTAGAGGTAAGCACTTGTTACATTGTTATATACAGTCCACCTTTTATCGGTTTGGTTGTTTTTTATGCTATTAGTTTGTTGACTGGAGAAAACACTAGATTTGACCAGTAAAAAGCCCTAAAATGTGTGAAATCAGATCAATAACGGTGTTTTAAAATCACATGAAGGCAAAGCATGGATATATGCACCAAGTGACCTTGAAGCATAATTAAAAAATTGGGTGTAATACTCTCCCCAAAATGAGTTGAGTTAATAATTTAGACACTATTAATAACTTTCAAAGATGGGCAAGGAAAAAAAAAGTCTTATCCCTGGAATTTTAGCACTGGCAAAGCTTGTTCATCTCCTCAATAAGGTCATTCTAGAGATGTTTGGTATAAAAAATGAGGGCAGCCAAAACCCAGAGTCTAGCCCTCGTTCCTTTCTTTGGAAGTCTGATAGAAACAATGTTAATTAGCAGCACATTGGGAAAGAATCAAAACAGAAAAACTTTTTTTTTCGCCGTGTTTTCTCACTCGTTCGGGTTATATGCTTATGTTCTAAGCTACTAACTACACCAATGGTTTTATGTATTAGGAAGGTTAGATTATGATGAAGTGTATCCGCATTTGCATGGGAATTATATTTTTTTTAAATCCTTACACCCGACCGAGATTCGAACCTTGATCTTCCTGTCATCGGAAGTCTAGTCTACTGCGAGAGTATCCCCCTAGATCATGTGGTCACCGGTGCAGATCAGAAAAACATCTATTTATCTAATTAGCAAGTAAAGGATTTCAACCAAAGCTCCTGAAGTCACTTGTTTGAATTGAGGTGACAGCACTTGAAACAATTTAATTTGTGCCTATGTGTCAATCCTAAAGTCTGTTCATGATAGGTTTTTTACCTGGATGACAGTTCGAAAATCATACATTTAGCTCTTGGGTTGCCAACACTTGTAAAAGATCATTGTTTAGTTATGAATGTTAGGTTTTTTAATTACATGTTATATTTTACACTAAAAATAATGTAAACTTAGGTTTTCTTACTAGGTTTTATAATTTTTAATAACTTCTTTCCACCGGTCTGAAGCAATATTTTAAATTTCGAGATATTTGACTGAATAAATTATTTTTATCCACTGTGTGGGTGCATCATTGTAAATTTTCATTACAGTTATCTAAAATGACATGTCAGATGTTGGCGTAGGGATGTGTTTGCTGGAAGAGAATATAGGGGATAAAAGTGATATATTGGTGTATTAACCAAGTTCTTAGAAAAGTCAATGAAAAGAGAATCATTCTGCAGGTGATTCTATGTTGAAAAGAACTGGATTAGTAACATTATAATAAAATGTCTTATTAAGTGACGTCATTAAAGGCAAGGTCAAAGGAGACCAGGAATTCATACTATGAATGCAACTAATGGATGAACTCGAACAAAGAAAGAATATGAATTTTCGGAATGTAAAAAGGAATCTGCTAATAAGGACATAATACACTATTAAGTTTGGGCAAATCAACGGACGTGTTGAGAAACAGAACACCTAGTTAAAATATTAACGGTATTCGTATTAATTATTGACTTACTACTTCTGGCGCATTTATGACTCCTGTGTTGTAGCCGAACTGCAGCATCCCCAACATGGCGGCAAGAATGGCGTACGACAAGAAGAAGGTGAGACCCTGCAACAATGACACGGTCTCAAACACACGTTTCAACACTTCATAGACAAGCTTTCTTAGTCAGTAAACACGTATATATTAGAGATTACGTCAAATTAAAGGGCCACTATCCAACAGATTAAAGTAGAAACCTTTGCATGGTTGGTTTAAAACCAGTTATACAAGACTTCTAGTGCAAAATATTGTATGAGATCTTGGACATACACAAACGTTTTATTCAGACTTTTCACACTGCACGTACGACTGCAGACAATATTTCAACAAAATGATGGCTATTAGCCCTTTTTTATGGTCAAAGTACTGATATTTTTTAAAAATAAATTTAAACTGTTACAAGCCTCCAAATTTGTGGTTCATTCTTCTATAATATTAATTTATATCCGTTTTGATCAAGTATGTGACTTAAAAAAATACTATTATTAATAGTCTAGCATAGTACAAGACTATTTATGCTTACAACTCAAAATGTGTACAATAAATATGGCTGATATTGGACGTTTTATATTTCCTACAAAGTACCATTTATTCTATAAAATAAGTTGTACAAAGCAAATCTTATACAATAAATCTTTAACACAAGACAAAAAACACATTTTTAATTAATTATACAATCTGTTACTTAAAATATACACATAGGAGACAAATACATGCAATTAAAAAAAATATTCGCTAAAATAAAATATAAGACAACAGTTTTTCAAATAAACAAAAGCTTTATTAAATGTCGTTAAACATATCAGCTGATGGGATAGTAAAACTAAAGAATAAAAACAAATTAATTAAAAAACATGCTGAGTGTTTAAGAAAAAATTATTGTGCACAAATCAAAAACATAAATATGATGAAAATAAAATTATATTCAACAGTTCTTGTAACTAGTCAAACAGACATCAATAACAAAACCATAATTATTATTATTAAGGTTATGTCAAAACAAAATTAGAAATAACGGTAATTCTAGGAGAAAAATGATCGCTATGGAAACATAATTGTAAAGAAGAAAAATACAAAAACAAAATAATTATTTTAATATAACATAATACAAATAAACAAACAAAATACTATAGGCAAAAACAATCACACTATAATATCGCGTGTATAATAACAGAATGTAAAGAAACTAATCAAGCAAATGACCTAGTCATGCGTCAGAGAAAATAGAGGTTTTCTGTTAACGAATGTGGTTGACCATATCAGCCAGATATACTTCAATAGTTCAGCAAATATAGTTATGGCTAACAAATTAAATAGTCTGTTGAAATTAAAGAATCAATACTATGAAAGGGTAGATAGCAACTTATGTCTACCTCTTTTCAAATGCCATAGCCTAAGAACTTATCAGTTTCAATGCAAAATAGATAACGCATCTATCTCCGGGTATTCATAAAAATGGGATTTGACAATCGTCGTAAATGTGTAGAAAAGTATATTTATATTTTCGTATTTTAATTTACAAATTGGATGTATCTGTCTTAAATTGAATCAAAGAGGGTGTTGATAGCCAGAAATGGAATCAAAGAGGGTGTTGATAGCCAGAAATGCAATCATACGAGAATCACTATAAAAAAAGAAGACGTGTAAGGATTATGACTAGTGTGCCATAACGAGAGGGTTAGTAAAGTTATTATTGGTATTATTCATTGCAACAAAAGGGTTAAGATATCTATATCTCTTGTCAACAGCAGAAAAAAAAGAGTTTAAGGTGATAAATAGGGACAACAACTGCAATCAAAGAATTAAATTGTCAGTCGCAGAGAAAGGGTCGATTGTGTCATCCGTTGCAAATAAAGTGTTTAATATGGTTACGAATATTGTCTGTAACATAAAATGTGGTGATAGTGTCATACATTGTAAATAAAGGGTTCAATATGGTTACGACTATTGTCTGTCACATAAAATGGGTTGATAGTATCATCCATTGCAAATTAATGGCTTAATGTGGTCACGACTATTGTTAGTCGCAGCAAAGGCGTTGAGAGTACATTCATTACAAATAAAGGGCTTGACGTGACTACGACTCATGCCCGTCGCAGCAAAAGGGTTAATAGTGTCATCCATTGTAAATAAAGGGCTCAATATGGTTACGACTATTGTTTGTAACATAAAAGAGTTGGTAGTGCCATCCATTACACACATGTGAGGTAGTCTCACCTGCTCTAGCAGTCGTAACTTGCGACGGTGACTCTGCTCCCCGAGCCGGTCCACGTACTCCCTCAACTCCTCGATCTCCTCCTTGACCTGCTGGACAGTGTCCAGCTCGTGCTTGATGGCCACCATGTCCCTCTTCACCTCGCTCACCTCGCTCTGACAGGACTCAACCGACTTGGTGAGCTCCTGCAGCTGCGATCGAATCTCGCAGAGCGCCACCGTCGTCTCCAGCTGACGGTCGCCGCGTTGCAGCTCGTCCAACTTGGCGCTCAGGTTAATGCTCATCACACTCACTTGCTTCTGCAGACTGCAGCCATGCATCATTGGTCCTACGTTACACACTACGCGCATGTGCACCGCGCGTTAGTTACGCAGCTAACACCCGTATGGCCATTGATACAATCTTTTTTGTTTTAAAAAAGAATAAAATGTTTATAGACTGTGTGAAACTTGTTCCTTACTATCTTTTTAATACTAACTTAGGCACCCAGGTATTATTGAATGAAAAATGACAACTTGACACGAAGATTTTCTGCTTCGCGCACATATTTTGAAAGGGATTCTATGTGTGCCTAGTGTCAAATTTATATAAAACTGTTGAGCTAGTTTTATTTAGGTGTGAGTTCATGGGCCAATCAATTTAGTGGGTAACACTAAATAAAAGATCCAAAATATGTTATTTTAAATTTAGCTATATGATATCATCATAAACATTCAAATTTGTCATATGTATAAGCATATACCTTTCAGTGGAAAGTTTAATAAATGTTGATCTCTATTATCATATTTTAAATAAAATATAGCAGCACACTTATTTTTAATATATTATTTCTAAAAATTATCACATTTAAAAACTAAACATATGTATGAGTTTATATTGAGCTCAATTTCCGAAAATTATTAATGTTAAGTGTATAAAATGATTAATAAAAAAGATGCAATAAAAATGTGGAGACATATTTGGTCAAAGTACAAGAACCATCGTAAAAAAATAAGTTGTCCATAAAGTGTATGTACAGAAAGAGTGGTTTTGGAGCTGTAAATTACAGTTCATGGATTGTTGGATGATCAAAATGGAGGTGAGGTGATGCATGACCCATTTGTATACGACTTTGTTGTACCGAATGGTCGTACATACTACCAACGAATGAATACATCACGGTCACGTGAAAAAAGTACCTTTGGTATTCGGTTCAATAAATTGTGTTTTATGTTCATATAAAGAGGTTTCCTAGATATGATTATTTGGTTTGTCCAAAACATGATTATTATCCATCTAGTATAATAAGAATTCATGGGCGTACGGCGAAAATTATTTCGGATTTGGGGGGGNGGGGGGGGGGGGGGAGGATTATGTTAATTGTAAACAAAATTTTACTTGAAAAATTATTTATGAGTGATTTAAAAACAACATGCATACTAAATACTAACAAGTTATGACTTGGCGCTACCTATACAGTCAGAAAATATATATAATATTGAGCTATAATACATATGTAATGACTCAAAAACATTACAGTTTGAACCAATTTAAAAAAAGATCTAATATATTATCATTCCAAAATAAGATCTACTCTCCTTGGGCTCAGTGAAAACTTGGTGATAACTTCATCTGTGTCCACTTAACTTCTTTGTGACACTGAGGACAAGGCTGGTTAAGCGATCTTGTGCCATGGTGTTACGCACTGGTGCAGCCAGAATTTGTTTTGTGTGTGTGTGTGTGTGTTTGTGGGGTGGGGAGGGGGGGTCGTTTCAATGACCAGCTAAGCGGAGTCCCTTGATTTTTCCTGCGGGAAAATTTGAAAATTTAAGTACTTCAAAATGCAAATGCATCAAAAGAAATTCAATAGTATACAAATTAATTTAAAATTTATAAAAATGGTTATAATTCTGTAATTATTATGACTATTAATTTTTTATCCATGCATATTGTTAGAATATACAAACATGCAAGTTTCAATAAATTGTATTTTGGAAATTTGATCTATAAAATTATTTTATGAGCTAAAATCTGAAAATTCAAATAAGCAACTGGCACTAACTCTTAACTCACAAAATCACTTTTGTAATTATTCATTTTATGTTAATTTTCCTTGGCTTCATAAAAAAAATTCATTGAGATCTTCATCCTCCTAATGTGGAAAGATCATATCTGACCAGAACTGGTTCAGATCTGGGCCAGATACACCCAGATCTAGGCCAAATATCCGGCATTTTTTCACATGGGTCCGTCACTGACACCTCTGGATGTGTGTACATGAAGTTCATCAAGTCTGTCTTCATTTGTAGAGTTCCTCAGGTTTAATCTCAACAGCTTTAGGGACAGGGACGAGAACGAGGAAGGTAGGCAGTGAGGTCTTGGGGGTTCAATCCTTAA